>JAVHZZ010000009.1:1753598-1991098 GCA_036250195.1 Mixophyes australis
CTTCCTTACACATATTTGTACAAATAGAATATTTACTAATTCCTTCACATAGTTATCAACTTATTGTTGAGATTCTTCTATTGTGAGGATTATTCTGTAATATATAGTAACACAGAATTTTGTTGGGTACAACTCTGGGTTTATCCCTGTTGAGTTAGAAGACATGTATGTGTATTTATATAAATACCTAATGCTATGTATATGCACTTAACTGAAACTTTTTATCTGTTTGGTCTGGAACTGGACAGTATGATTAGCCAAGCAACCGGAGGTAAAAGTACTTTCCTACCGGTGATTGTCTCTAAATCACGAACTCTGTGTTTTGAGTCTTTTTGGAAATCCTTTCTTGTGAGCACGAGTTAGTAAGTTCAGCCCGCCAATAGAGATAGACTCCTTGCAACCCCAGGACAGTCGCAAATGTGTAGAGATGCCTACTCCAGAAGGCGTCCAAATCCCAATATCTTAAAAAAAATAAAAAATATAAAAATACTAATCCGCATGATCGGACCTTCCTCTCCTCGCGACTGCGGAGGTAGGGGGTCACCTACAAGTATTCAGATATCTATGGATGGTGTCCTCCTAAGATATTTGGATCTTGAGGATCATGTCCAGAGTGGCAGAAACACCAGGGGCTTTATTCAAACCTGTTCTTGGTACCCAAACAGGACGGTTCATTTTGATCGTTCTAAACCTCAAGGGGGCTAAACCAACATCTACGAGTAGTCACGTTTCGGATGGGATCAGTCCTTTGTTTTTACAGTAGGAAGCTCCCATTATCAACTCAGGGCTTTCCCCTTAGGCTTTCCACAGCCCAGAGAGTTTTCACAAAGATTATGGCGGTAATGGCAGAACGTTTACGTGCCTTGGGAAAGAACATTATTCCGCATTTGGACTATTTTCTCCTCAAAGACTTATCAGGTATTTTTCTCTATTAGCATCTGACCCTCTCTATTCGAGTTCTGGAGTACCATAGTTGGATAATCAATTATTCCAGATCCCAGTTATTGCCCTCACAGAGGATGAGGTTTCTAGGATTAATAATGGACACTTTTCAGAAGATCTTTTTCCAGAACCTTCTCTACAGATCCCTACAACTCTCTGTACGGTTAATCCTGAGTCACCCTGATTCTTCCATGCGCTTGGGCATGGGGATTCTAAGGTTGATGGTATCAATGTTCGAAACCCTCCCATATGGTGGTTTCCACTCTGTAGGTTCCAGTGGAATCTACTAAGACAATGGTTGTGTTCTCCTTTTTCATTTGGAGACCCAACAAATCGGACTCTCCAGGGAGACTCGTCAACCTCTGAAATGGTGGCTAGTTCAAGAGCTTCTGATGATGGGTCAATTGTTTGTCCTGTGGTCTTGGATTCTGGTGGCCACAGATGCCAGTCTGAAGGGCTGGGGAGTTGTTGTTCTCCAGCTTCGTTTCCAGGGTCTTTCGACAGACAGTGAGGCGTTTTGGCCCATAGATGTTCTCAAGCTAAGAGCCATGCTGTTAGCCCTCCAGGGAGCTCAGTCTCTCCTTCAAGGAAAACCCGTCCACCTCCAATCCTTCAATGTCCCTGCAGTGGCATATGTAAATTGCCAAGATGGAACAAGAAGCGCAGGAGCTATGCAGGTAGCGGAACAAGTCTTCTTGTGGGTAGAGAAATTTGTTCCAGTGATTTTGGCAGTGTTTATTCCCGGAGTGAACAACTAGAAGCGGATTATCTCAGCAGGCATGCAATCCTTCCACGAGAATGGGAACTGCATCCTCAGGTGTTTGAGGAGTTAGTCTGGAAATGGGCCTGCCAGATCTGGTTCTGATGGCATCCAGACACAATCACTAGGTTCCAAGATTCTGCGCAAGAACCAGAGGTGCTGTGGCAGTGGAGGTAATGTCCATGAGGTGGGACTCCTGTTTAGTATTTAGGTGGTTCCTGGGTTTTGTTTAAATCATGAGATAATGGTTCAGGCCTTTAGAGAAGGGATTTCTCCTTCTGGGCCTTCTTCCTCTGTTAGTCTGGACGTGGTCCGGGCTTTATGGGTTTATGTGGACAGGACTTCTGCTGGTTGCAGGACTGAATCTCTTTTTGTTCTTTACGAAGTTCATAGGAGAGGTTGGCCATCCACCAAGCAGACCATTGCTCGTCGGATCAGATCTATGATTAAGCTTGCTTATGTGTGTAGAAATCTACCTGTGCCTCAGGTGCTCACGGTGCACTCTACCTGTGCGGTGCCAGCTTCTTAGGCTGCTCACCATGGAGCATCTGCAAAGCAGCTGGGTAAGGTGGCGACCAGGTCCTCAGTTCATGCCTTTACGAGGTTTTGCCAGTTCAACAATTTTGCGTCTGCGGACGACAGTTTCAGCTGCAGTGTTTGCGGGCTAGTAGACCAGAGATTTCCCTCCCTTAGGGGCTACTTTAGAAGGTCCCCATGGTAGCAGTGTCCCCCAGAGTGGATGAAGGAGAAGAGAAAATTTTTGTACTTGCGTTAAATCTCTTTTCTCCGATTCCATCTGGGGGACACTGCGTTCCCTCCCTTTTGCTGTTCTATGGTTAGTTGTGTTGTTGAGCACTTTTCTTGGGACTTTAGTATTACTGAGGTCTGTGGGGCCGCAGAGGGGGGGAGTCAGCAGCAAACTTAGTTGTTAACTATTTAAGTGCCAACTACACATGCCCTCATACAACCCCATGGTAGCAGTGTCCCCCAGATGGCATCGGAGAAAGAGATTTAAGGTAAGTGCAAAAATCTTGTTTTTTAATCTAAGGGAATTATTATTCTTGTTACCCTCACAATATTATAAAAACAAGATAATAGACGAGATGAACTGCTCTGAGTGACTGTGCACTGAACTGACCGGGACTCCCCCATAGGATGTCCCGGTCTATAGGTGGCATGTCCTGAAATGGAGCAAGCAAAGTAATAAAGAACCGCAACAAAACCGCACTTAGATGCAAATAAGAACACGGAGAATAGAATGGTTATATGGTCCGTGCCTGAGAGTCGGAGGCAGCATTTCACTGCCAGTGAGTAAAGGTCCTTTTCAATACAATACATTTGTCCTTTAAAAATAACCCTCACTCTTTGCGGTCAGATGACATCAGGAGATATTTTGCTCTTTGCAGACTCTGGTGTGTGTACAACATTGTCGTCATGTTGCGATTGTGTAGCCTCGTTAATGAAAAGTGACATTGAGGACAAGATAGCGGGTTTATAGCACTGCTTGTGTCCCAGAATGAGGAGATTCACTACCAAAGAGTAACCACGGGTACTGGTGTCTCTAAATGAGGGAAACATTGTTATTGGCCATAACGAAGAACTAGCAGCCCCAAAGAGAGATTCATTGGAAAGTTATTCCATGGTAAATGTAACTATATAGTCTACCCTTTATATATAAGGTACAAATATTCAGAAAAATACAATACTTCATGTATAAATCATAGAAAGTAAGTAACTGTAGATGGGACAATCTTCAGAAGTCTGTTTATTGTAATCATGTATGAAATGCACATGTATGAGACTTATTGCCATTCCGAACTTACTAGCTATACCCTGAAGTTTAAGTTTGAGATGATAGAACCACTTTTGATACTTTGAACCTTCAATATTTGTATTAATGTAGTGATTAAAACATAAGGACTTCATAAGGGACAAATCAGCTTAAACTTTATTGATTCTGGCAGCAAAGAGGTTAATTCATAGCCAGTATTAGTAAGCGCTCTGTGTTCTGTAAATGTGACCATAGAATTTGCCCACCCCAATCCTCTGTTACCCTGTTTAAGCGTCAAATGTAATCCAGGCTGACATGGAGAGACAGGGAGACAAAATAAACCTGGGGTGAGCAGTGCAGACAGCGGGGGGAGAGGAGATGGGGAGTATGCTTCCTCCCTTGTTGCTTCTTGGCCACATTGCTGTGGTGGGGGGTAAGAGAGACGGCAGAGCCATTCTGGCAACCAAGGGGTTATTAGTAACCTGTGAGGTTCTATAAGAAATCAGAGACGTAATTAGACATATACAGCAAGAACATTGTAATATAAGACTGAAACGGAACCTAGCTACCTAAACCACCCACCTTAAATTAAAAATTATAATTTCTACATCATTGGTTTAATGACCTCTACTACATTGTCCTATATCAAGTTCATATAAAGGTGCATAATGTTATATATTACACCAGTTCAGACTTTAATACCCAAATGAGTTTTGTTTTACCCCCTGAACATCTGTGTTTTTTAAGGTGTACCCATCACCTCTAGAAAGCAGACTACCAGTTCACTAGTGCAAAGCATACGTGCCTACTCTCCCGAAATGTCCCAGAAACTCCAGAATTTCAGGGAGTCCTGAACAGGCCCCATTCTGGATCCCTGGATCCCTTTTCACTTTCTCTGTGCAATGATGCGAGTCGTCATCACACCACACACTGATCCCTGGGACACAGGATCTTCCAGAAGGTAGGTCCAAAAAGTAGTCGAGTTTGGTGCAAAGTTACATGACTGAGGGCTAGATTTACTAAGCTGCGGGTTTGAAAAAGTGGGGATGTTGCCTATAGTAACCAATCAGATTCTAGCTTTCATTTATTTAGTGCTTTCTACAAAATGACAGCTAGAATCTGATTGGTTGCTATAGGCAACATCCCCACTTTTTCAAACCCGCAGCTTAGTAAATCTAGCCCTGAGACTCTTTGTGTGGCACACAGCCATGTGAGCTGAGTCAGTATTCAGCTGTAGCCGATCTGTCTGTAAGAACCTGTGATATTAGAGAGGTACAAAGTTCACCACTGGTGTCCAAGAGAGTACATGTGCAGCTCTCAGGGGCAGAACTCAGCATCGCCGGTTCCTGTATCAAAGTGTGGATAGGGGCCCGGCAATGCCGATGTGCCCTCCTGGAAGAGCATGGAGAGGCCTCTTTTGAGCTTGCACGGCTGCTCTGATTTAAGGACTTGAGTTTTGCTCTTCTCTTTTCGGAGCAGTAGCAGTGAGAGATAACATGGGGGTCCCGAGGATTTGGAGGGGGCCTCCCGCTGAGTCCTCAGAGTGGGGAGCACCAGCATTACCCGGCCCCTCCATCCAAGATTGCAGCTTCTCCCATATGGATCTGATTGTCCTGCCACTGGCTGCACTTGTGTATTAATGATGCCTCTGGTTTCTTCTGAGATGGTAGGATGCATGGTTGAAGTACAGTTGGTGTGGGGTTATGAGGCACATCAAAGGCTAGTCAGAGCAGAGGCCTCTTCTTCATATTAGGAATGTGCACCAGACCGCACAGGCTCAGAAGAGGCCTCCACTTTGAAGATCCCAGGACAGTGGTTCCCAAACTGTGCGCCTAGGCTCCCTGGGGTGCCTTGGAGATCTCACATGGGTGCCTCGGCCAGGGCCAGTGGTAAGAAAAGCGGGAGACTACTTGGTAATTATTTTGACTTAGGGGTACCTTGAAAAAATTTTGGACACCCTAAGGGTTCCTTGAACTGAAAACATTTGAAATCCACTGTCCCAGGAGACTAGAGCAGGAGTGCTGAATGCTCCTAAGTATTGTTTCAGCCCAGAACATGACTTCACCTTTGCAGTTACTAGTGTAATGTTGGTTCATGTGATATTGAATCTGCTGAGCTGTATGAATAATAATTAATATGTTACAGGGCATTGAGACATTCAACTTTCATTACTGATTTCTTCCTGTCCGCCTGGCAGCACAAGGGTTAAGAGCGATATACAAGGTGTTAAATCAATGGAACTACCAGATCAATACTGGTGGTGATGAGCTTTCCATAGTCCTGTTAATAGTATTATGCACATACCCAGTGCCCGCAGCTCGTTCCTCCACCTCCAGCAGTAGACTTCGTATCACTGTGTGTATCCCTCGGAGCTATTTTCCTGATAAATGAATTGCATTCATTTCCTTCTATAGCTCGCTCAGCCGTTCTTTGACACGAGTGAGAGGCTTTGGATCGATACACGAATCATTTAACAACTTAGCTGCTAGGAAATTCTAGAAAACATTGTAACGCAGAGGAACTGGATTCCACAAACCTCCATGTTCGCCCCAAACAAATATACACAGACTAGGTGTTGGCACACTTAAGAAGACAGTTTGTCCACACAGTTCTATACGTCCAATCCAAAAAAGAGACAATTTGGAAGGAAATGGCAGGTCTGTGCTGTCTTGTGAAAGATCTCTGCTAGTCTTAGCTCAGTATATATACAAGAATATATACAAGTAAAATGTCAGCGCACGCCCTTCATTGCAATAATTAGTACAGATGGGGGCATAGATGTCACCCTTATGTTCTTATACTTATGTTTATTACACTTTAAATAAGTTTTAATCTCCTTTTCTTTACATACTTCCTCCACCATGTAGTTCTTTGTTGGTCCCCAGACTCCTACCATTACCGGACTAGCGCTGGTGATCACAGCAGGAGGAGAAGGACGTACTGAGCACACAGGCTGGCTGGATTGGCATGGCTCTGGTAATATCCAGTTCCACATTCACTTCCCCGCGGTGTGAATTATCCACTGAAGCCTGGAGCTTATAGCTCCCTCTACCTCAACCAAGTCACGGTGTGAGGGTCCAAAGTGGACAACGCCGGGAAGAAAGCCTCATTTCCTATTGTCTTTAGTAAGCGTTAAAGGTGTCAGTGTGGGTAGAGAAGACAACCGTCTCCCAATTAACTTACCAGAACCCGGAATCACTTAGCAGCAGGTCCAGAAATGATCACTGTAAGCAGGCGACACGGATAACGGATCCCATCCAGTTCTGCTAGCATGGGAAATAGCTGTAAAACGGGATTCTGCACATCCTCTACACATTTCATCATTCTCTTCAGTTTCCCCATAGGTCATGTTTCAGGGAGACCCTTGTGCGAGGACAAGTGGAATAATCACTTTTGCAGTCATTATTATTCATCCTAAGCGCACAACTCTGTCCTGAATAAGTACAAAAGTTTTTAATCCATCACCTAAACAGTATACTGTTTTCACGTTGATGTATTGTAGCTGCGGGAGAAATGACCTTTCACTTTCTCCACTTGTTTGCGCATGGCGCAAAGGAATGGCCCATCTCCGTATTTTATGGTTCAACAATATCAAATCCTTAAACATAAGATGTTAGATACCAAACCATTGCCCTAAATTACATATAAAAATGAAGCAGCTGGTACAGTATCCTTGGATGAAAACCCTGACTTGTACGTTCACATAGCGTAGTCAATGTGAAATTATTGTAGGTAAGACCCAATGTGCTGTCGCTACCATTAGGCAATCGGCTGCTGCACCTCAGTGTTAAGCTGGGATATGATGTCACAGCCAAGCGCCACACTCGCCGTCGGAGGCTGCCTGCATTGTGTGAGGGGTATTTTAAGCAGCAGCATGGGAATATTAGATGTCTTCAGTAATCTTTCTTGAGCATGCCCTACGTAAAGCTTAAGGCCAGTGTAGTGTGGTAATTGCGGCAGAGAGCGCCACTCTTCAAATACACAGATATTTCTGGTACATCGGCAGGGTGCCGGTCCATCCTTCCAGGGCCCCTGCTCTGCTGGGGGCATCACTATGCATTAGTCTGCCCCCATGCATGCTCGCAAAAGCACATGAGGGGGAGTGCACCAAACATCCCAGTACCGGGCTTAAAAAATCGACTTAAAAAATTGCGTGTGTGATTAGACGTTGTTGGCTTGATAAAACTTTGCCATAAGACTACAAGCTGGTTCCTATAGTAATGTCTGTTGTAAGATACTATAGAATGAGTAATACGGTATTTTCTCCCAGCGCATACAGGTAGACTGGTAAACTACACAGTAAGCACGACATGGTGCTACCCCTGCTGCAACATTGTCACACTGGGATACATCCCCATGGAGAGGCTGTGTCTGACACAGCTCCAGGTACCATTCTCCAGCCAATCTGTTCCTCATTAGGAGGGGCAGACAGCGCAGGAAAGGGCTCAGTCTGAGGGCTTGTAATCTCCTTTCCAGTTGGTATCCATCTGCAGATGTGTAACCAGCTCTGAGTTATGCAGAGAGAACATTTATTGCTGTGGCCTTGCAAATTTTCCATACCAAGACGTAAGGTAGACACGGTGATTGAGGTGCCCCCTCCCCTTCTCCTCCTGCCCTCCCCCCACACACTACTCAAATGGTCACATTTTTAATGTCACAGAAGAGTTATATCAGGATCCGTTCAGCTGTCTGGCTTTCTCTCCAGTATGCTGGGTATGTTCGTTTATTTTACTAAGGCCTTTCTTGGAAGTCCTGATGATGATGTTAGCAGCACAAAGCCATAATTGGCCCATATTAAATCAAGGAAGCGATATGTTTTTGTAAAGCCGCAGCAAAGGTGCCGGGGGAGACAGAGGAATATCGGTGGACACAGAGCTTTCCAGCACCTCTCAATCCAAAATGTAAAGCCTCTCTGCCATCCCGAGAGAGCTTGGCTTCCAAAGAAATCACTTTAGCAGCTGGTGTGAGCTGTGAGGGAGCAGGTGACAGGTCTGGGTGGAGAGCTTCCCTTCATAGTGTCACCTCCAGAGCTGGGTATAATGCCTCTGCCGCTCATATTGTAGCACAGGTGGGAAATACCGATGAAGTGGAAATCTCCAGGATAACACTCAAAATCAGATTTGAAAAAATCTGAATCTATTTGGCTGTAAATGATTTGAGAACAAAACAACATGAATGAGGGCTGGAATCTGAGATGACAGACACATAACCCTCTGCACTCACCCTTAGCAGATTACTAAATTACAGAAAGGCTTATTCACAAAAAGTAAAATATACAGATCTTCACGGCCCTGTCATCTGCAAATCCTGGAATAGTCCCACAGCCCAGCCCTGGCACTGAATAGGGGAATGTGCTTATTATTGTCAAATCCAATGTAAAATGTGCACGACTCAACTTTAAGACCTCGCCTTCACTCATTTGTTCTTCTCATAGCGGCTC
The DNA here is from genome assembly GCA_036250195.1 of Mixophyes australis. Classification (NCBI taxonomy): domain Eukaryota; kingdom Metazoa; phylum Chordata; class Amphibia; order Anura; family Limnodynastidae; genus Mixophyes; species Mixophyes australis. The sequence continues at coordinate 1,762,512 of JAVHZZ010000009.1, forward strand.
CATTTCATTTTATGTATCTCTGAGAGTGAGGGCGATCAGGACTGCCTTTGTCACATGTGGTGTGTGGAAAGCTGTGTATTACATTGGTTAGATATGTGCTTCCCCCATAATAAAGGAGCAAAGGACCAGGTCCTCAAAGAGGTCACGGAAAAATCAAGTCGTTTGTGGGGAGAAAATTGCTGTGTACCCTCACAGAGTACAGGAAACACCCGCTACATGTGTCTTGACCCCTTTATCTTGTCTTTACATGTGGGTGTAAAATCCAGGCACCTGATCCACCCAGCTCCTCCAATCAGAAGGCTGATAACCCATGCACTTACCTGTAAAAATGTGTCCGAATATAGATATGTGACATCACTGCAGTTGTGCGACTATAGATGTCTGACATCACTGCAGTTGTGCGACTATAGATGTCTGACATCACTGGAGTTGTGCGACTATAGATGTCTGACATCACTGCAGTTGTGCGACTATAGATGTCTGACATCACTGCAGTTGTGCGACTATAGATGTCTGACATCACTGCAGTTGTGCGACTATAGATGTCTGGCATCACTGCACTTGTGCGACTATAGATGTCTGACATCACTGCACTTGTGCGACTATATATGTCTGACATCACTGCACTTGTGCGACTATAGATGTCTGACATCACTGCAGTTGTGCTACTATAGATGTCTGGCATCACTGCACTTGTGCGACTATAGATGTCTGACATCACTGCACTTGTGCGACTATAGATGTCTGACATCACTGCACTTGTGCGACTATAGATGTCTGACATCACTGCACTTGTGCGACTATAGATGTCTGACATCACTGCACTTGTGCGACTATAGATGTCTGGCATCACTGCACTTGTGCGACTATATATGTCTGACATCACTGCACTTGTGCGACTATAGATGTCTGACATCACTGCAGTTGTGCTACTATAGATGTCTGGCATCACTGCACTTGTGCGACTATAGATGTCTGACATCACTGCACTTGTGCGACTATAGATGTCTGACATCACTGCACTTGTGCGACTATAGATGTCTGACATCACTGCACTTGTGCGACTATAGATGTCTGACATCACTGCACTTGTGCGACTATAGATGTCTGGCATCACTGCACTTGTGCGACTATAGATGTCTGACATCACTGCACTTGTGCGACTATAGATGTCTGACATCACTGCACTTGTGCGACTATAGATGTCTGACATCACTGCAGTTGTGCGACTATAGATGTCTGACATCACTGCACTTGTGCGACTATAGATGTCTGACATCACTGCACTTGTGCGACTATAGATGTCTGACATCACTGCACTTGTGCGACTATAGATGTCTGACATCACTGCACTTGTGCGACTATAGATGTCTGACATCACTGCACTTGTGCGACTATAGATGTCTGACATCACTGCACTTGTGCGACTATAGATGTCTGGCATCACTGCACTTGTGCGACTATAGATGTCTAGCATCACTGCACTTGTGCGACTATAGATGTCTGACATCACTGCACTTGTGCGACTATATATGTCTGACATCACTGCACTTGTGCGACTATAGATGTCTGACATCACTGCAGTTGTGCGACTATAGATGTCTGGCATCACTGCACTTGTGCGACTATAGATGTCTGACATCACTGCACTTGTGCGACTATAGATGTCTGACATCACTGCACTTGTGCGACTATAGATGTCTGACATCACTGCACTTGTGCGACTATAGATGTCTGACATCACTGCAGTTGTGCGACTATAGATGTCTGGCATCACTGCACTTGTGCGACTATAGATGTCTGGCATCACTGCACTTTTATGATGTTGGCGGCATGTGCAGAAGGCCAATGATATCATCAGTGGGAGTCACCTGCGCTCTGCGCAGAGATCATACTCATGTGGAGCACCAGAGGTGGCAGATGCTGAGAAGACCAGGGGGTAAATGTATCAAGCTGAGAGTTTCTGTTGAGTTTGAAAAGTGGAGATGCCTATAGCTACCTATCAGATTCTAGCTATCATTTATTTAGTGCATTCTACAAAGTGATAGAATCTGATTGGTCACTATAGGCAACATCTCCACTTTTCAAACCCGTCGGAAACTCGTAGCCTTATACATTTACCCTCAGATCTCTCCACCAGTGTATACCGTGCCAGGTAAGTACTTGTTGCTGTTGGGAGGGAATAGGGCATAAGAGGACAATGGTGGGCGGGGGGGGTCATATGTGGCAAGGTGAGAGTGGGGAGGACATATGTCACATGGGAACTAAGTTGCAGATTATGTCCTGTGCCTATTGGCAGCTGGTAATATCGCCAGGCTCGGTTCCAATACTGCAGAAAGTCTTCTTACCAAGAATGTACATGAAAGAACTGACAATCAACAAGGTTTCCTTCCTGTGAGAATTGGTCCAGTCCATACTGCATATGCATCTCGCCGCTTGTCTTTATACGACATATTGTCATGTTTATAGCCTGTCCAGTATCACATAGTATATGAATCCACCTGCGTGTAATTACAGACATTCTTCCACATATTTTGCTGTGGGTACATGAAGAGAGACTTAAGACATTGATCTACAACCTGTAGATTATGGAGATATTAATCTCCTCTTTCCTGTACGTATTTCAGCCAGCATAGAGGTCTTTTCTCTGGTTTGTTGTCTGGCGTCCTCTAATCATCGGATGCTGGTTGACTGAGTGAATAGGAAACCTTGGCCAAGTGTTTGTAGGTGAATTCTTTGGGGGAATTATTTTACCTGTGTTACTGCAGAAAGTAACGGGGCCTGTACATTATTACCGTTACTATGGTAATACTGCGCATTATTACCATTGGTACGGCTCCGGGAGCCACGAGCGGAAATCCACGATAAAATTACTGTATAACAGTAATAGAGCGCAGGCTGCATTACTTTCGGCAGTAACTCGGCCAATTGAATTCTCCTCTATGCGTTCCGGTGTCGGCAAATAACCTACAGCACATGTCTGGTGATAACAGTCTTCATGTTTGCTGTCCAGAAATTGGTATTTTGTCCGTATTCTAACAAAAGAAGCATTAGATCCACCTGAAACAAAAAGTAGGCTATGAACTAAGATATGTGTATTCCAAACTCAATAGGTTATATTTATAATGTTTTATGTACATTTAACCTTTCACTCAGTTAGGGCAGAATTGTTCCATGTATTTATTTTATACAGATAAGGGTGCAGGGGTGGTTGGAACAGAGAAGGGATAAAGCAGAAGGGGTGGGGGGTATTGTATACACAGGCTAAGAGGTATATTTACTAAACTGCGGGTATGAAAACTGGAGATGTTACCTATAGTAACCAATCAGATTGTAGCTGTCATTTTGTAAATGCACAAAATAAATGAACGCTAGACTCTGATTGGTTGCTATAGGCAACCTCTCCACGGTTTCAAACCCGCAGTTTAGTAAATATACCCCCATGTGTAAATTCATCCGGTTTGCTACAGTCATGTCTGAAATCCTCTTGGATAGAACACGCTGGCAGCTCATATCACAGCAGTAAGTGTTCTCAGTGGTTCTGCAGTACAGCATGTTATACACAGTCACAGATGGGATGGGTACAGCCTGTCCATGATGTGACATTGACTATACCGATTGGTGGAATTGTGCAGGAGAGACAAAGCTTTATCATTCCACAGGATAGTTACTCACTCGCCACCTGCTGGATGGGGGTGGAACGTGCAGTCTCAGGTGTAGTTCCATAAATGCTCCATCGGGTTCAGATCAGGTGAGAGAATACATATGGATAACATTGGTGTCCTGCTCATCAAACCATTGGGCGGCCACAAGTGCTGTATCATTCTGGAAGACACCCCTCTCATCAGAGGAGAAATGCTGCAACATGGAGTGATGATGATCACTTAGTTCCATTAGGTATTGATTAGCATTGGCCTTGCCTCTTAAAGGAAGGTCTGCACCCAGATCATGCCAGGATAATGTGCCCCACAACATTGCCGAACCACAAGAACATTTCTCTCAGGACTGTAAGTTCTTCAGGTTGGTCCTTTTATCAAGAACATTGTGAAAAATCTGACATCTCTGCTTCCTTTACTGCTGGGTAGTCCATGGCCTGTGATCGCTGTACCACTGAGCTCCAGTCGTACTGCAGCCTATTATCTTATCCTGCTGATTAGATTGTTCTTCTGACCGTTGTTTAAACTGGTGGTTTCTGTGATAATATGCAGTGAATCGATCTGCATGATTTATATATGACTCGGACTATACTCGGATGTTATTTGCTGAATTGACACATGAGCCGTCCTGTGCTTGGTACATGCTCGGTGCCCCTCGTGTTTCCATTTGTCCATCACCTGCAGGTTGGGAGTAGGTTCCTTCTGGAATTATTTGTAGTAACAGAGATCCTTTAAAGTGGATCTAAACCAGAATATAATACAAATTCATCTCTATAGTAGTGTCAGCAGAACAGATCTAGATAATCAGAATATTAAATCAAAGTTACTCTATATACACTGGCATATTTCCTTGAATGTCTGTCCCACATCCTTCCATCATTAGAGCTAATGTATGAGACCCAACCCATGCAGACGTCCGTCCAGGATATATTAGGGTCCGTGCCTGGTCTCCTAATCTGAGTGTGTGTGTGGGCAGAAGGCTTTATAGGGCACATTGTGATCATCAGCAAAGTCCAAACTCCTACCACCTGCACAACTCCTACCCCCTGCACAACTCCTACCCCCTGCACAACTCCTACCCCCTGCACAACTCCTACCCCCTGCACAACTCCTACCACCTGCACAACTCCTACCCCCTGCACAACTCCTACCACCTGCACAACTCCTACCTCCTGCACAACTCCTACCCCCTGCACAACTCCTACCCCCTGCACAACTCCTACCCCCTGCACAACTCCTACCCCCTGCACAACTCCTACCCCCTGCACAACTCCTACCCCCTGCACAACTCCTACCCCCTGCACAACTCCTACCCCCTGCACAACTCCTACCACCTGCACAACTCCTACCCCCTGCACAACTCCTACCCCCTGCACAACTCCTACCACCTGCACAACTCCTACCCCCTGCACAACTCCTACCCCCTGCACAACTCCTACCCCCTGCACAACTCCTACCCCCTGCACAACTCCTACCCCCTGCACAACTCCTACCACCTGCACAACTCCTACCCCCTGCACAACTCCTACCCCCTGCACAACTCCTACCCCCTGCACAACTCCTACCCCCTGCACAACTCCTACCCCCTGCACAACTCCTACCCCCTGCACAACTCCTACCCCCTGCACAACTCCTACCCCCTGCACAACTCCTACCCCCTGCACAACTCCTACCCCCTGCACAACTCCTACCCCCTGCACAACTCCTACCCCCTGCACAACTCCTACCCCCTGCACAACTCCTACCCCCTGCACAACTCCTACCCCCTGCACAACTCCTACCCCCTGCACAACTCCTACCCCCTACACAACTCCTACCACCGAACTAAACTTTTCAGTTGTTGGCCAAAAATACTGCTATGTTTTCTCTTCTGTTATGGCTTAATGAATGTTAGGAGACATTAGGACATTATTACATGTGTCACTTATATACTTCTCTGTAGGACTCTAGGCGCGTTTATAAGAGCCCTCACCCCCTGTAATAAAACATTCCCCATGCCCAATGACCTCTGTACTTGAATCAGCAGCCCCCCCCCCCCCCCCCCACCTTCCCAGTTCTTCAACCTGCCCCAGTGCCCGAAAGCCTGGGCTTGTTTCCACAATATCCGGCAGACCACACATGTGGCATCCAGTCATCATGGCAGCGGAGATTGAGAGTTATCTTCCATTTACCACTCTTGTATGTATAAACTGATTTTATATTTCATTTAAGGAACAGAAGCTGCTTTCAGAAGTAAGAGGTGAAATGAACATCCAGTTATGAAGCCCTGCAAAATATATTAATATGGGGGTAGATGGAACAGAGCATTGTTCTGCAGATCTCTAGAGAGGTCAGTAATATAATAATCTGCTGAATATATCACTATGTATCTGTCAGGGGGTAGATGGGACAGAGCAATGTTCTGCAGATCTCTAGAGGTCAGTAGTGTAATAATCTGCAGAATATATCACTATGTATCTGTCAGGGGGTAGATGGAACAGAGCAATGTTCTGCAGATCTCTAGAGGTCAGTAATGTAATAATCTGCAGAGTGTATCACTATGTATCTGTCAGGAGGTAGATGGAACAGAGCAATGTTCTGCAGATCTCTAGAGAGGTCAGTAATATAATAGTCTGCTGAATATATCACTATGTATCTGTCAGGGGGTAGATGGGACAGAGCAATGTTCTGCAGATCTCTAGAGAGGTCAGTAATATAATAATCTCAATATATCACTATGCATCTGTCAGGGGGTAGATGGAACAGAGCAATGTTCTGCAAGTCTCTAGAGGTCAGTAATGTAATAATCTGCAGAATATATCACTATGTATCTGTCAGGGGTAGATGGAACAGAGCAATGTTCTGCAGATCTCTAGAGGTCAGTAATGTAATAATCTGCAGAATATATCACTATGTATCTGTCAGGAGGTAGATGGAACAGAGCAATGTTCTGCAGATCTCTAGAGGTCAGTAATGTAATAATCTGCAGAATATATCACTATGTATCTGTCAGGGGGTAGATGGAACAGAGCAATGTTCTGCAGATCTCTAGAGAGGTCAGTAATGTAATAATCTGCAGAATATATCACTATGTATCTGACAGGGGGTAGATGGAACAGAGCAATGTTCTGCAAGTCTCTAGAGGTCAGTAATGTAATAATCTGCAGAATATATCACTATGTATCTGTCAGGGGGTAGATGGAACAGAGCAATGTTCTGCAGATCTCTAGAGGTCAGTAATGTAATAATCTGCAGAATATATCACTATATATCTGTCAGGAGGTAGATGGGACAGAGCAATGTTCTGCAGATCTCTAGAGAGGTCAGTAATGTAATAATCTGCTCAATATATCACTATGTATCTGTCAGGGGGTAGATGGGACAGAGCAATGTTCTGCAGATCTCTAGAGGTCAGTAATGTGATAATCTGCTGAATATATCACTATGTATCTGTCAGGGGGTAGATGGAGCAATGTCCTGCAGATCTCTAGAGAGGTCAGTAATGTAATCTGCAGAATATATCACTATGTATCTGTCCAGGGGTAGATGGAACAGAGCAATGTCCTGCAGATCTCTAGAGGTCAGTAATGTAATAATCTGCAGAATATATCACTATGTATCTGTCAGGGGGTAGATGGAGCAATGTCCTGCAGATCTCTAGAGAGGTCAGTAATGTAATCTGCAGAATATATCACTATGTATCTGTCCAGGGGTAGATGGAACAGAGCAATGTCCTGCAGATCTCTAGAGGTCAGTAATGTAATAATCTGCAGAATATATCACTATGTATCTGTCAGGGGGTAGATGGAGCAATGTCCTGCAGATCTCTAGAGAGGTCAGTAATGAAATCTGCAGAATATATCACTATGTATCTGTCAGGGGGTAGATGGGACAGAGCAATGTTCTGCAGATCTCTAGAGAGGTCAGTAATGTAATAATCTGCAGAATATATCACTATGTATCTGTCAGGGGGTAGATGGAACAGAGCAATGTTCTGCAGATCTCTAGAGGTCAGTAATGTAATAATCTGCAGAATATATCACTATGTATCTGTCAGGGGGTAGATGGGACAGAGTAATGTTCTGCAGATCTCTAGAGAGGTCAGTAATGTAATAACCTGCAGAATATATCACTATATATCTGTCAGGGGGTAGATGGGACAGAGCAATGTTCTGCAGATCTCTAGAGGTCAGTAATGTAATAATCTGCAGAATATATCACTATGTATCTGTCAGGGGGTAGATGGGACAGAGCAATGTTCTGCAGATCTCTAGAGGTCAGTAATGTAATAATCTGCAGAATATATCACTATGTATCTGTCAGGGGGTAGATGGAACAGAGCAATGTTCTGCAGATCTCTAGAGAGGTCAGTAATGTAATATTCTGCAGAATATATCACTATGTATCTGTCAGGGGGTAGATGGGACAGAGCAATGTTCTGCAGATCTCTAGAGGTCAGTAATGTAATAATCTGCAGAATATATCACTATGTATCTGTCAGGGGGTAGATGGGACAGAGCAATGTTCTGCAGATCTCTAGAGGTAAGCTAATCATGTGTAAATTGTCTGTGTCAAATGGAACTCTACTAATTACAGTTTACAGTTCTAGGCCTAAATACAATATTATGGTGCTGTATGTGTATATATAGAGTATCAATGATTTTGGGTTTACATGGTAAGTCCCAGCTGTCATGCGCCTCATTTCTGTTTCTGTATTTAAATTACATTCAACTTGTATCAGGTGAGTCCCAGGTGTCCTAAGGCTGATAATGCTTGGTGAAGATTTGTCCTTATAAACTGTGAGCAGCTTAGCTACACCCAGATAAATGCCTGGCAATGCATCATGTTAGGACTGGCTACAAGGGGAAGACTTTGGTGTGAGTTGGTCAGCTTAATATATATTGCAATATGTGGATCTAACATGCCCTGTTTTTAATGCAGAAAAGCAGTTAGTACAGCACTGATTGTGTATTACGTGAGTGCAGAGTATCTCTGTTTCTTTGTTTATTCAATGTGGGCAACCGCCTCTTGCACCCCAGTTTGTAACTGGTGGGTGCAGAGGATCAATGTATTTTTTTGTATATAAGTGAATAATGAAATAAATAAGTAGTGGAGACAAAAAATGTCAGGATTATAATGCTTCAATACATTGTATATAGTGCAATGCTGGGTAGGAGCATGCACTGGGCAGATTACAATCATTTGGTACATTGTATATAGTGCAATGCTGGGTAGGAGCATGCACTGGGCAGATTACATTGTATATAGTGCAATGCTGGGTAGGAGCACGCACTTGGCAGATTACATTGTATATAGTGCAATGCTGGGTAGGAGCATGCACTGGGCAGATTACAATCATTTGGTACATTGTATATAGTGCAATGCTGGGTAGGAGCATGCACTGGGCAGATTACATTGTATATAGTGCAATGCTGGGTAGGAGCACGCACTTGGCAGATTACAACCTTTTGATACATTGTATATAGTGCAATGCTGGGTGGGAGCACTCACTGGACAGATTACATTGTATATAGTGCAATGCTGGGTAGGAGCACGCACTGGGCAGATTACAATCCTTTGATACATTGTATATAGTGCAATGCTGGGTAGGAGTATGCACTGGGCAGATTACAATCCTTTGGTACATTGTATATAGTGCAATGCTGGGTAGGAGCACTCACTGGGCAGATTACATTGTATATAGTGCAATGCTGGGTAGGAGCACGCACTGGGCAGATTACAATCCTTTGGTAAATTGTATATAGTGCAATGCTGGGTAGGAGCATGGACTGGGCAGATTACAATCCTTTGGTACATTGTATATAGTGCAATGCTGGGTAGGAGCACTCACTGGGCAGATTACATTGTATATAGTGCAATGCTGGGTAGGAGCATGCACTGGGCAGATTACAATCCTTTGGTACATTGTATATAGTGCAATGCTGAGTAGGAGCACGCACTGGGCAGATTACAATCCTTTGGTACATTGTATATAGTGCAATGCTGGGTAGGAGCATGCACTGGGCAGATTACTATCCTTTGGTACATTGTATATAGTGCAATGCTGGGTAGGAGCACGCACTGGGCAGATTACAATCCTTTGATACATTGTATATAGTGCAATGCTGAGTAGGAGCACGCACTGGGCAGATTACAATCCTTTGATACATTGTATATAGTGGAATGCTGGGTAGGAGCACGCACTGGGCAGATTACAATCCTTTGATACATTGTATATAGTGCAATGCTGGGTGGGAGCACGCACTGGGCAGATTACAATCCTTTGATACATTGTATATAGTGCAATGCTGGGTAGGAGCATGCACTGGGCAGATTACAATCCTTTGGTACATTGTATATAGTGCAATGCTGGGTAGGAGCACTCACTGGGCAGATTACATTGTATATAGTGCAATGCTGGGTAGGAGCACGCACTGGGCAGATTACAATCCTTTGGTAAATTGTATATAGTGCAATGCTGGGTAGGAGCATGGACTGGGCAGATTACAATCCTTTGGTACATTGTATATAGTGCAATGCTGGGTAGGAGCACTCACTGGGCAGATTACATTGTATATAGTGCAATGCTGGGTAGGAGCATGCACTGGGCAGATTACAATCCTTTGGTACATTGTATATAGTGCAATGCTGAGTAGGAGCACGCACTGGGCAGATTACAATCCTTTGGTACATTGTATATAGTGCAATGCTGGGTAGGAGCATGCACTGGGCAGATTACTATCCTTTGGTACATTGTATATAGTGCAATGCTGGGTAGGAGCACGCACTGGGCAGATTACAATCCTTTGATACATTGTATATAGTGCAATGCTGAGTAGGAGCACGCACTGGGCAGATTACAATCCTTTGATACATTGTATATAGTGGAATGCTGGGTAGGAGCACGCACTGGGCAGATTACAATCCTTTGATACATTGTATATAGTGGAATGCTGGGTAGGAGCACGCACTGTGCAGATTACAATCCTTTGATACATTGTATATAGTGCAATGCTGGGTAGGAGCACTCACTGGGCAGATTACATTGTATATAGTGCAATGCTGGGTAGTAGCACGCACTGGGCAGATTACAATCCTTTGATACATTGTATATAGTGGAATGCTGGGTAGGAGCACTCACTGGGCAGATTACAATCCTTTGATACATTGTATATAGTGCAGTGCTGGGTAGAAGCATGCACTGGGCAGATTACAATCCTTTGATACATTGTATATAGTGGAATGCTGGGTAGGAGCACTCACTGGGCAGATTACAATCCTTTGATACATTGTATATAGTGCAGTGCTGGGTAGAAGCATGCACTGGGCAGATTACAATCCTTTGATACATTGTATATAGTGGAATGCTGGGTAGGAGCACTCACTGGGCAGATTACAATCCTTTGATACATTGTATATAGTGGAATGCTGGGTAGAAGCACACACTGGGCAGATTACAATCCTTTGATACATTATATATAGTGGAATGCTGGGTAGAAGCACACACTGGGCAGATTACAATCCTTTGATACATTATATATAGTGGAATGCTGGGTAGAAGCACACACTGGGCAGATTACAATCCTTTGATACATTATATATAGTGGAATGCTGGGTAGAAGCACACACTGGGCAGATTACAATCCTTTGATACATTATATATAGTGGAATGCTGGGTAGAAGCATGCACTGGGCAGATAGGCGATACATGTAGGTGAGATGTGCTCGGCCCTGGCCTTCAGCTGTAGCAGAATAGATGAATTGTGGTAGCAGTGAGATTTAGAATAGAACGGATAGGATGAGAACTCAGACACTGATGGACTGAGAGTAACCAGGGGAAAGAGAGAGAGAGACCAGATGAGTTGTTTCTGGCAGTAAAAAGACGTTTTAATTTCAAGAGTCTTTTTTTCTTCTTCTTTTTTCAAAACAACCTGCGACGAGTAATGACGCAGGTTGGGAACAGCCCTCGGGGCACAGCTGCAGCCCCCATCCCCTCTCACCGCCTCCTCTCTGCGTGGTGCAGAGAGAGCTCAACTCAGGAAGAGGCCATGCAGGCTAAGCCTCATCCAGCCTGGTGTTTAGACTGGTAACTTTATCTCCATCTCAGCAATGAGCGGGTACCAGCCAAGAGGGACTTACAGATCCCTATCTGTTCACACACAGTAACTGTTTCATTCTTGTCTTGTTCCTTCAGCATCCTGTAAATCACGATCTCACTGAAGGACCAGGGAAGCAGTCTGTGGTTTGACAGCTGGTCTCAGACTACCACTCCCATTATCTTTACCAGACAGGTGCTAGTAAGAATCATACTTCTATGATCCTTAAGTATCCACAGTAGTCACTTTTAATTGACCTTTATCCTGTGACTCTTGTTTATTTTTTAATCCTTTAATGTGTAGTTGTTGCCTACACACAGGGGAGGCAATCTCCATTTAATCTTCATGTCAATTATTAGTGCAATGTATGCAATATTTGTGGGGGTCTTATTCCACTTTGTCAGTATACACATATACCATTGCCTGACAAATAAGACATTTATTTGCAATAGGATTGCATAGTAATTGCATGGCAATTGTATTGTACAGACTGCATTGCTAATCACATTGTGCAAACTCTATTGCACAGACTCCATTGTCATCCACATAATCATACCTATTTGTGCATAGCAATGAGATCTGTGCTGTCCACTCACATTAATGGCCTAGTCAGAAGTATCTGGTTGTTTCTGTCCTATAGTAACATAAATTACACAGCTTTTTTATTGCATAAAGTTTATTACAGAAATATATTGATGTAATAGGCCGTGGAGACCAGATCCATCCCATCCAAATAAATGTTCCATATCTGTAGACCAGGCATGTCCAACCTCCGGCCCTTCAGATGTTGTGAAACTACAAGCCCCAGCATGCTTTGCCAGTAGACAACCTGTTGATAGCTGGAAGGCCGCAGGTTGGACAGGCCTGCTATAGACACTATGTCTGCTGTATAACGTGCCTGCGCATTGTTATCCGTGTACAAGTATGTGACACATGTATGTGGTCTGGTTACGTAACACACAGCAACGGGGGGCATTATTCAACCTTGTTTTTACCATATTGCATGAGATCCATTAGGGTATCGGGTATCCTGATCATTTAGGTCAAATGACGAAACCACAGTCTGCAGTGATTTACTTGTTTTAGCGTGTAACACGTGTGTAAAATAGGTAGGTGTATCTTTCTTTTATTAAATATATTGTCTTTACTAATTATTGAGATTAAGGGTAATGTGCGGCCTTTTTGGAAGTTTAGAGGGCCACCCATATTGCCTCAGTGGTGTATCACGTTGCCTGTCACTGCTTTATATTTTATAGCGGTCAGTAGAATGCTCTCTCTTTTTTTTGTATATGAGTCACTCGAATGTGTATTGTATAGAAATAAATAGAATGCTCACTATGTTTTCTGTATATTGTTTATTAAGATTCTCTGTATGGCAAAAAGATCAGTAGAATGCTCTGTGTATTGTATGTCGGTCACTAGAATGCTCTCTGTGTATTGCATGTCGGCCCCTGGAATGCTCTCTGTCTGTTGTACGTCGGCCCCTGGATCGCTCTCTGTCTGTTGTATGTCGGTCACTAGAATGCTCTCTGTGTATTGCACGTCGGCCCCTGGAATGCTCTCTGTCTGTTGTACGTCGGCCCCTGGAATGCTCTCTGTCTGTTGTACGTCGGCCCCTGGAATGCTCTCTGTCTGTTGTACGTCGGCCCCTGGAATGCTCTCTGTCTGTTGTACGTCGGCCCCTGGAATGCTCTCTGTCTGTTGTACGTCGGCCCCTAGAATGCTCTCTGTCTGTTGTACGTCGGCCCCTAGAATAGGCCTTGCTTTAAATACTAGTTTACTTATAACTCTTTGACATAATAATTTCCCATATATTGCATTGGCTGTATAAAACTACATATTAGCTGTCTGTATGGTTTTCATCACCTTTTCCATTGTGCTGCACTGGTAGATGAGACTGAGCCATTTGTTGTATAGGGTTAGTGTCACCTCGTGTCACCAGTAATAGAATGTTGACAGCAGATCCGTCTAGTTGGTCCTTTCATTTATTGATGGTTTATTCTCAGTACACATGTGATGTCTGCATATGACATCACAGAATAAGGGGCCACCTGTGAACTGTGTCTCAGCACTATTTTGTGTTCATAAGTCACCCATGACGTCTTCCCAGAGATATAATTCCTCTTAGTACTTCCCCACCGTGGCCGCTCAGTGTAACTCTTATGTATGTGGGAAACAAACTGAACCACGAACCCGAATCTGAGGCTTGACAGTTTGTACGTTTATTTATTAGTGGTCTTATATTTGGTTGAATGTCTAAAATATGTTTCCTCTGCTATTCATACCCAGCACAATACAGAAGAATAATAAATGATCAGATAAATGACACTAATGGGCTAGCAGTTATGTCTGCTGGGCGGACACCTAGAAACCAATTATTTACTAGACTTCCAGACCTCTTATATATCATAATAATCAAAATTTCATTAGTCCATCCACCTTCATTACACAATTGCACCATCTAGTGTACTATTTGATGTACTGCGCTGTCTTGCAATGAGTTCTCCATCATCATCATCATCATTTATTTATATAGCGCCACTGTTTCCGCAGTGCTGTGCAAAGAACTCATTCACATCAGTCCCTGCCCCATCACACACACACACACACAGAGGGAGAGACTAGGGTCAATTTTGATAGCAGCTAATTAACCTACCAGTATGTTTTTGGAGTGTGGGAGGAAATCGGAGCACCCGGAGAAAACCCACGCAAACACTGGGAGAAGGCAGCACAGTGGCCTAGTGGTTAGCACTTCTACCTCACATCACTGGGGTCATGAGTTCGATTCCCGACCATGGCCTAATCTGTGTGGAGTTTGTATGTTCTCCCTGTGTTTGCGTGGGTTTCCTCCGGGTGCTCCGGTTTCCTCCCACACTCCGAAAACATACTGGTAGGTTAATTAGCTGCTATCAAAATTGACCCTAGTCTCTCCCTCTCTGTGTGTGTGTGTGTGTAAGGGAATTTAGACTGTAAGCTCCAATGGGGCAGGGACTGATGTGAATGAGTTCTCTGTACAGTGCTGCGGAATTAGTGGCGCTATATAAATAAATGATGATGATGAAGATACAAACTCCACACAGATAAGGCCATGGTCGGGAATTGTACTCATGCACCCAGCGCTGTGAGGCAAAAGTGCTAACCACTGAGCCACCGTGCTGCCACATTTTAATTTAGAAAACCTTACACACCCTGCACTAAAACGTTTTTGATGGGGCAAGCCTTTACAAAGACTTTATAAGAAGCAGGACATGGGAGCTTGGTTCCATATAGAAACATGTTTCTCACATACATGATTTGCCTTTTTAGTGAGCATTTTATTGCTCTGATTGGGTACAGGGTTGTCTAGCTTTGTGAATGTTCTAATGCTCTAATTACCTACAGGTGTTTCTTTAGCTAATTGGTTTTGTCTTGTGAACCTTCTAAAGATCTGAATAGCCACAGATTGGTCTAGCTTTGTGAACATACAAATGATTTAATTGGCTGTTAGTTTATACGTTACATAAATACAACTTTAGATACATTGAGGTGTCTTCACTAAGACATAGTGATTCTGTAGAATTCCCAGATGGCCCACTACAGTGATCTGGGGCTAGTTATCACAGCACAGAGGATAATGGATACAGAAGTAACCAGTCACAGAGTTGCTCAATGTGGTGACAGTTTAACTTTGAACCTACATTAACTGTCCTTGTTACTATTCATATACCCGGGTTTTAAATGATTGCAGATTTCCAGGGGAGAGGTGGCATTTGTAAGCACTGGCCTGAGAGTCAGTTTGTCTAGAAGATGCCTTGATTATAACTGCTGGTACTTGCTGTGATTCAATAACTACCCTGCAGAAGCCTTGGTTTTTAGTTATGTAGCTTTGGTGGGGTTACATCCCAAACACAGAAAGTATTTTAATGGGTGTATTTACAGAGTGAAACAGATCTCTGATACCATCTTGTGGATAAACTCTATAGTCTAAAGAAAATTTGTTGTAATAAATGATAGCGATGTTTTGGGTTCGGATTTGTTTCGCAAAAAACACCTGCCGAAAGGTTTTGGATTCGGATTTTTTTTGAAAAAAGCATAAAAAGTTCAAAAATCAAGTTTTTGGACTTATTTTCACTCCTACGCTATTATTAACCTCAATAACATTCAATAACAAGCATTTCCACTAATTTACAGTGTATTCTGAACACCTCACAATATAGTTATTAGTCCAAAACGTTGCAACGAGGTATCTTTCTGGACTGCGTAGTGGAGTGGTCCCCACAATATAATAAGAAAACCATCAACTGGTCTTAATCGCACCAAAAAATGTACCTGGACTGCGTAGAGGAGTGGTCACCACAATATAAATTAAAAACCCTGAACTTGTATGATTCGCACCGAATAATGTACCTGGACTGCGTAGATGAGTGGGTCACCACAATATAAATTAAAAACCCTGAACTTGTATGATTCACACCGAATAATGTACCTGGACTGCGTAGAGGAGTGGGTCACCACAATATAAATTAAAAACCCTGAACTTGTATGATTCGCACCAATAATGTACCTGGACTGCGTAGAGGAGTGGGTCACCACAATATTATTAAAAAACCCTACACGGGTCTGAATTCCACCCAAAAAGTTTATGGACTGCGTAGTGTAGTGTTCCCCACAATATTATTTAAAAATTTTGCAGCAACAGTCAACGCTGTTTAATATCTGATACACCTCTATCTGGACTGCATAGTGGAGTGGCCCCGGTACCCAATTTGGTACCGGGGCCACAATATCTCCTCCAACCATGGTACAGACCATTCATCATTGAGATCCCATCAAGTATGTTAAAGACAGACAGGGTCGAAGTGTTATTGGTTGACTTTGTAAACCAAAAAACTGTCCCTGTTGCACATAGTCGTGCAATGAAGACTGACTTTTTCATTTAAAGGCACCATCTTTCAAGTGTAGTGTTTGTAAGTCATATTATACTTTTGGTAAAATTTGTTTATTTTGTTCCTCTTTATGGTAACTACTAATAGAATTAAAGTATTAAATAGAAGCGGCAGTTCTTCTTTATGGGAATTAGTAATAGAATTAAAGTATTAAATAGAATTAAAGTATTAAATAGAGTGATATAGAGTGGTAGTGTGGTATAGAGTGGTCCCCACAATATAATAATAAAACCCTAAACTGGTCAGAATTCCACCAAAGTATCTGGACTGCTTAGTGGGGTGGCCCCGGTACCCAATTTGATACCGGGGCCACAATAAAATAAATACACCCTCAACTGGTCTGAATTCCACCAAACAAGTTTCTGGACTGCGTAGTGGGGTGGCCCCGGTTTCCAATTTGATACCGGGGCCACAATACCTCCTCCAAGTTCCAAGTGTAGTGTTTATAACATCTTAACACTCCACTAATTCTAGCACGTCAAAACCTCTTGTTTTAAATAATGACAGGGCATTTAACTTTTGATTTAATTTATTGAATTTGTTGGCATTTTCTTTTACTTTTTGAACATGGCAAACGACTGTTGAATGGTCACATAATGCCAAAAAAATAGTTGCAAGATGGAATTGTCCTTGGGCCCTCTTACCCACCCTTATGTTGTTGAAATAGGACATGCACACTTTAACAAACCAATCATTTCAGCGACAGGGCCTACCAAACAACTGTGGCTGAACTGATTGGTTTGTTTGGGCCCCCACACCAATAAAACAATTCATCTCTCCCTGTACAAACTAAACAGGCTCTACTGAGGAAAGATGTCGTCCTCATCCTCAACCTCTGATTCCTCTCCCCCTACAGTGTGTACTTCCTCCTCCTCACACATTATCAATTCGTCCCCGCTGGACTCCACAACCACAGGTCCCTCTGTACTGTCTGGAGGGCAGTGCTGTACTTCATTGAGATATTGATTATTCATTTTTATAAACATCATTTTTTCAACGTTGTGAGGAAGCAACTTTCTTCGCCGCTCACTGACCAGGTTCCCCACTGCACTAAAAACTCTTTCCGAGTACACACTGGAGGGGGGACAACTCAGTTAAAAAATAGAGCCAGTTTGTACAGGGACTTCCAAACTGCCTTTTGGAGTTCTACCACGTCACTACCTCTAGTTAATTTAGATTGCAAGGCTTGTAAATATAAATACTTTGAAGATAAAAAAAGCAGGCTGCACAGACTGTGGAGCTAGAAAATGTAATTAAATGGACCACGTTACTTTGGTGGCTATCTATATACCCCCCCCCCCCCCTACTCTTGTAGTTGAATATAAATAAAGCAGCCTGCATAGACTGTAGAACTAGAAATTCAAATATACAAAGAAATGGACAAAGGCAGTTTTGTATCTGTCTGCATCAGATCCCCTATCCACTAGGAGTAAAACAGAAAACTATTCAGCCGTTATATAATCTAGAATATAAATAGAAATTGAGAAAGGCAATTTGGTATCTGTCTGCATCATAATCATCAACATCCTCCTCAGCGCCAGCTACATCAATATCCTCCTCCCGCTGTACAACATTCACACCTTCATTAGCCAAATCTGTAACTGGACTGTAGGTGATCCTTCCAGCATATGCAGAGGGCGTGCTGCAAATGCTTGATGGAGTCACCTATTCCCTTACAGTGATGGGAAGGTCAGGGTTCACAACCAACAACACCCTTGGACTCGCCTTGGGGATTTGTGATGTCATCTGTTTAGAAGGCAGAGTTCTTTGCTGTTTTGTTGTTGTTGCTGACAGCATAACTCTCTTAAATTTTTTGTAGGGGGGGAGGAGGAGGGCTTAGATCCTTGGGTGAAGCTGGACCTCTAGTCATGAACACGGGCCAGGGCCTAAGCCGTTCCTTGCCACTACGTGTCGTAAATGGCATATTGCCAACTTTACGTTTCTCCTCAGATGATTTTAAGTTTCTCTTTTTGCTATTTTTTGAGAACTTGGGCTTTTTGGATTTTACATGCCCTGTACTAGGAGATTTTGCATCGGGCTTGCCAGACGACGTTGATGGCATTTCATCGTTTATGTCACGACTAGTGGCAGCAGCTTCAGCATTAGGAGGAAGTGGGTCTTGATCTTTCCCTACTTTATCCTCCAAATTTTGGTTTTCCATTATATGTAGCACAAGAGAGCGTACCCCTAAGCCACACACACTCGGCAAAGCCTTTAAAAATTATATGCGGCACAGGAGAGTAGCACTGGACTTATACTGCTGAATCAGTGAACTTTGTAATAGCAGTACCACTAGACTTATACTGCTGAATCAGTGAACTTTGTAATAGCAGTACCACTGGACTTATACACTGCTGAATCAGTGAACTTTGTAATAGCAGTACCACTGGACTTATACTGCTGAATCAGTGAACTTTGTAATAGCAGTACCACTGGACTTATACTGCTGAATCAGTGAACTTTGTAATAGCAGTACCACTGGACTTATACTGCTGAATCAGTGAACTTTGTAATAGCAGTACCACTGGACTTATACTGCTGAATCGGTGAACTTTGTAATAGCAGTACCACTGGACTTATACTGCTGAATCAGTGAACTTTGTAATAGCAGTACCACTGGACTTATACTGCTGAATCCGTGAACTTTGTAATAGCAGTACCACTGGACTTGTACTGCTGAATCAGTGAACTTTGTAATAGCAGTACCACTGGACTTATACTGCTGAATCAGTGAACTTTGTAATAGCAGTACCACTGGACTTATACTGCTGAATCAGTGAACTTTGTAATAGCAGTACCACTGGACTTATACTGCTGAATCAGTGAACTTTGTAATAGCAGTACCACTGGACTTATACTGCTGAATCAGTGAACTTTGTAATAGCAGTACCACTGGACTTATACTGCTGAATCAGTGAACTTTGTAATAGCAGTACCAATGGGCTTATACTGCAGGATTGGTTTTGTAAATTTTGTTGTAATTAATTTTTTTTGTAATTATTTTTTTGTATTTTTTTTTATAACTTTTTTTTATTTTTTAAAACACTTGGGAATAATGGGGAAATAACTATGCCCTTAGAAGCACAGAGCACAGGACACAGCACCACTGGACTGAACAGGACACAGCACAGGACCCAGCAGCACCACTGAACTCAATTGACAGAGCACAGCACCACTGGACTTTTACTGTTGAATGTGTGAACTTGGTAATATTGCAGTACCAATGGGCTTATACTGCAGGATTGGTTTTGCAAATTTTGTAGTAATTAATTTTTTTTGTAATAATTTTTTTGTATTTTTTTTAATAACTTTTTTTTATTTTTTAAAACACTTGGGAATAATGGGGAAATAACTATGCCCTTAGAAGCACAGAGCACAGGACACAGCACCACTGGACTGAACAGGACACAGCACAGGACCCAGCAGCACCACTGAACTAAGAAGGACACAGCACAGGACCCAGCAGCACCACTGGACTGAACAGGACACAGCACAGGACCCAGCAGCACCACTGAACTCAAAATTGACAGAGTACAGCACACAGCACCACTGGACTTTTACTGTTGAATGTGTGAACTTGGTAATATTGCAGTACCAATGGGCTTATACTGCAGGATTGGTTTTGCAAATTTTGTTGTAATTAATTTTTTGTATTTTTTTTAATAACTTTTTTTTATTTTTTAAAACACTTGGGAATAATTGGGAAATAACTATGCCCTTAGAAGGACAGAGCACAGGACACAGCACCACTGGACTGAACAGGACACAGCACAGGACCCAGCAGCACCACTGAACTCAAAATTGACAGAGCACAGCACACAGCACCACTGGACTGATACTGCAGAGCACAGCACAGCACTAAACAGCACAGCACGAGATATAGCAGGACAGAGGACCACCTAACACACCCTCCCTCTACCCTGATCAGTGCCCGAGTGAAGATGGCGGGGAATTTATAGGATCCGAGTATCGCGAGATCCAACAGCGGGATTATGACTTAGAGCCTCGGTTTCAAGTTTTCATTTGGCGCCAATACCCGGATCTGTCTCGGATCGGAAAGGTTCGGGTGGGCTCGGATTCACAAAATCAGAGTGCGCTCATCTCTACATATAACACTTCAACATAGATGATACAATATCTGTGTGTAGGTGCATTAATGCCTATTACTGATTCCTCATAAATGTGTATAATTACATCCTGCAGGGTTTAGTATTGCCCCTAATCTGATGTGTACGCCCATCATCCTGCAGGGTTTAGTATTGCCCCTAATCTGACCCTGTTCGCCCATCATCGTGCAGGGTTTAGTATTGCCCCTATTCTGACCTTGTCCATGTTATGACTCCTAGTGAACTCAGGAAGCCGCAACAGAAGTATAAAAACCAAATGTCTTTATGCAGGAAAACTGTATGAACAAGGATTCAGTTTATGGAATATGCAGATTTTTAGGTAGCAGCATAAAAATGTATAACTCCAATACACAAATATGAATAGGTGTGATGAATGGCAGGAAAGTCCACAAAGCAATAGGTTCCAAGCAATGACGGATACAGGAACAAGTATAGAGTTAACCTATAGCCAGGACGACGAGTCTGTCCAGGGAAGTAAACAGAGTAGCTGAGTCCAGTGACCAGGCAGAAGTCTGGGCAAAAAGTTGAAGCTTAAACCAGTATCCAGGCAGAGTTCAGGGTCACATGCAAACAAGCATAAACCAGTAATCAGGCCGAGGTCACAACGGGAGATCAAGCAGCAGTAGCACAAACAGTGGAACAGGGAGAAACAAGCAGCAGCCAGGGATTACAAATGAACTGCACAGAGCACAGATTGAGGCAGGTATTTGAAGCTGTGAGACAGGTGCAGTTCTAATCAGGCAAGAAGATTAACTCCTACATGCATGGTGTGAAGTTCAGGAGCAGAACAGCAGCACCTCTGGTGGATTTGAGGTACTGCTGCCACACATAAAATATATAGGCAGAGTCCTAACAGTCTGTCCATCACCATGCAGGTTTTAGTATTGCCCCTAATCTGACCGTGTCCGCCCATCACCCTGCAGGGTTTAATATTGCCCCTAATATGACCGTGTCCGCCCATCACCCTGCAGGGTTTAGTATTGCCCCTAATCTGACTGTGTCCGCCCATCACCCTGCAGGGTTTAGTATTGCCCCTAATCTTACTGTGTCCGCCCATCACCCTGCAGGGTTTAGTATTGCCCCTAATCTGACTGTGTCCGCCCATCACCCTGCAGGGTTTAGTATTGCCCCTTATCTGACCGTGTCCGCCCATCACCCTGCAGGGTTTAGTATTGCCCCTAATCTGACCGTGTCCGCCCATCACCCTGTAGGGTTTAATATTGCCCCTAATATGACCGTGTCCGCCCATCACCCTGCAGGGTTTAGTATTGCCCCTAATCTGACTGTGTCCGCCCATCACCCTGCAGGGTTTAGTATTGCCCCTAATCTTACTGTGTCCGCCCATCACCCTGCAGGGTTTAGTATTGCCCCTAATCTTACTGTGTCCGCCCATCACCCTGCAGGGTTTAGTATTGCCCCTAATCTGACTGTGTCCGCCCATCACCCTGCAGGGTTTAGTATTGCCCCTAATTTTACTGTGTCTGCCCATCACCCTGCAGGGTTTAGTATTGCTCCTAATCTGACTGTGTCCGCCCATCACCCTGCAGGGTTTAGTATTGCCCCTAATCTTACTGTGTCCGCCCATCACCCTGCAGGGTTTAGTATTGCCCCTAATCTGACCGTGTCCGCCCATCACCCTGCAAGGTTTAGTATTGCCTCTAATCTGACCGTGTCCGCCCATCACCCTGCAGGGTTTAGTTTTGCCCCTAATCTTACTGTGTCCGCCCATCACCCTGCAGGGTTTAGTATTGCCCCTAATCTGACTGTGTCCGCCCATCACCCTGTAGGGTTTAGTATTGCCCCTAATCTGACCGTGTCCGCCCATCACCCTGCAGGGTTGAGCATTGCCCCTAATCTGACCGTGTCCGCCCATCACCCTGCAGGGTTTAGTATTTCCCCTAATCTGACCGTGTCCACCCATCACCCTGCAAGGTTTAGTATTGCCTTTAATCTGACTGTGTCCGCCCATCACCCAGTGAACAATCTGTTCCAAATTTCCTCAATCTCCACTATATATAATAGACCTATGATCCAGATATAGAGTTTCCTGATGTCACTTGTGGAATTCATATGCTGTGATTACAGTTTGGTAATGACCCTTAAAAACATTTTGCATTTATATTCTTCAACAGTCAGTTAAAATAGGACCTAATATTCCCACCAGTACACTCAGTGGAGGCAGACATAAGAGGTCTATGTATTTCCTAGGAACTAATATCATAATTCATGTGACAGGTACACTCTGCAGATACAATATGCTCCCTAAATATCCAGCATCATATTGTTTGGTGTAAGTGATAAGAACAAGCAGTAAACATGTATTTGCACTTTTAATAGTGCTCAATTCTCCTACAACACACACCTATAATCTTATTTGGATATATTGTTTAACCCCTGTAATGGTCTCGCACCGTTTTGTGATTACTGTCTTGGTTGTTCCACTTTAGAGAAGACCTGAAATATAAAGTATTGCTGAACAGATGTAACCAAGGAAGCCAGTTACTGACTAGTTACAGTATATGTGCTACTGACACCATGATATTAAGGAAACCTTTTAGAATAAATCATACAAATACTATATCTCCATCTTTTTACTCTTCAGGTTCCCATGTAGTGTTTCCGGTATGTCCCTAGCACCAGGCAGTAGTCTGTGTATCACCCTCCATTTATTCTATAGTGTTATTTCTGTTGTATCATTGCCCATCTGCGTTACGTCCTTTGTTATTTGTGATATTTCTTCCAGCTATCTGTATCTAGGCCTTCGCTGATAATCTGTTACTTATCTGACCCAGACTGTGCGATAACGAAGGGTTTGTCTATAAACCATGAAAGGCGCACGGGGGTGTGGCGGGGGCTGGATTGGGTTCAGATCTGGTGACTGACAAGGACGTGACCTATGGAGAACACCACTGTCGGCCATCAAACCATTGGGCAACCGAACGTGCTCTGTGGATAGATTCCAGAAGTCACCCCTCACATCAGGAGAGTAATGGTGACAAGCCTTACACCGGCCCCGCTCACTGCGCTAGTCATTGCGCCATTTCATGCTGCTGACATAATAGTTCTTACCACAGTAGCTTCATACGTCAGTAGCATCAAGCAGTGCCGTGTGGACCAATCGCATGTCAGTGGACTGGTACCCAGGGTGGGAATGTCCGCCATTCAGGTAAGCGGGTCGGAGGTCAGATCATGCAGGGCTCAATTTGACGTTTAGTTCGGTATGTTAGCCAACATACACTGTAAATAAAATACAACTTGCTTAGTATAAAGAAAGTTAAACATTGATTCTGCATTTTTACTGTTGTATTTTAACATTGACTACAATAAAATCACATTGTATAGTGAAAAAGAACTTTATGCATGTTTGTCTATGCTGCCACCTCACACTGGGATGCCGGAGACCATTAACATCAGAAACTTTCAGAAAATAAATAAATGAGCGTATTAGGACATAATGTAACCCAGCAGAGATGACGGAACAGTCAGCTCACTGCTTAGTGGGAGCGTTAGTTACACATTTCAGACATTAATGATACAAAACAGATTCTTAGTGTAATAAAAAATGAAATGTTTATATTTAGATTGAACAAGGCAGCAGATTACAGTTACCTCAACATGCCCCTGTTGCCTACAGCGATATGGGGGCGCTTTGTGGGCCGTACCCGGATATTTCACTAGGAATCGCTCACGTCAGAGAGGCACAGGGGGAATAAATATTGGGTAATCTCCCCTGCCTCCAGCCGGCCACTTTACAAAACACCAAATGGGCGAGGTGCTGAGTATAAACCTATTTGTACCTCGATTTACGCGAATGATGGATTATTTCACTTTGTAGGTGTAGGTGAGAAGCCCCTATGTACCCCAATTCTTGTTTGAGATTATTTTGGATGTTTTTGGAAGGAGAACTCAGACCCAGATTTCTTGGATGGCAGTCTGCTAGGACCGCTCAATGTTTTAACTTTAAACAGTGGAGACTTGGCTTTTGAGGGGGAGCGCTGACTGCAGGACATTTAGGTCTGTTTACTCCTCTACAGCCAACCAGGACTTATTGTGTGGGAAGGGCCAGTGGAGCATGCTGTGCAGTAACCCTGTTTCCCCATATAGATTTGCTGGGGGTTGTGAATTCCATGACCACGGACCAGTGGAGAAAGAAATGGTGCTTTTGGAGTTTACCCCAGTGTTGCTCAGTGACTGCATTGGCTGAGACTTGTGTAATGCCACCGGACATATTGTAATGTACTGTTTCACTTGATGCTTGTCCAATCAAGAAGGCCCTTCCACCATGGGATTTGTTTGTCCCAATGCCCTAGCACACTGGTGGGGAACTCAGAAATTATGGACTACGGCCTACAATCCCCCCCTGACCCAGGTGACCCCCCCAGCGGCTCAATTCAGTGGCTTAGGCCAGAGACTTTGGACTTGGGGGAGAAAGTTGCTTGAGACATATCACAGCCACCCAGGAACCAGGGCTAAAAAAGTGGGGAAGGAATGTGGGGAAACAAAGTATTACTATCACCTCAACCTGTCAAAAGGAAGAAAAGAAAATTACCTTTGTGGGGCACTCATGAATGGGTATAAACATATATATTGATATTATATGTTAAATCTCATTAAAAACAACCTTTATTAGATATCATATTAGAAACAATAGTCTAGTAGCGAAATGTTTAAAAGGTGGTGATTGAACATGAACATTGAATAGAATAATAAATCAGTTAAAATAGACAATCCTTGATTGTCTGGCCGCGACGATACTCATAAATCCTGATCTCTATAGGGTTAATACTATCTTAGGACCATCTGACTTTAAACACTCCAATGCCAGTTCTTAAAAGATATAGTAGATATATAGGCAACACCCTGAGTATAGGCTTCTAGGGATGAGATCTAACTCTTGATAATTATTATCTAATAGACCCTAAACCCTTAGAGGTAATGTTATCATCAAATACTGCAAATAAACCTCTAGGGGAATAATATGATAGGTATCTACGAGAAGATCATGCTGGCCTCTGAGTATAAGAGGATATTATACCTCATCAGGCACTGCTCCCTAGATGTGACTATGGTGATCAACGGGAAACTCTTATGACCTTGTGTCCCTGTAATAAGGGATGACTCACAAGGAGGCTATCTAGTAATTATAGACAAGCGCTTTTCCTGCATCACCCTCAATACTGCCGTCTCTCTAGCTATGCAGCATATATGAAGCTGCATGTGGAGATTATAGCCTATCTCACGCTATATCTGCAAGAGGACTAAATCTATCTAAGTGTAAGAGGCAGTGAGTGAGTATGGAGAGTAGCGAACGCGGCGTCCGCCGACGCGAGGTTTCGCTATTAGCTTTAACGAGGCAAGCCGATATCCCGGCATGTTAGTCTATTTAAAGGGGGAGAGCCCTCCCTATTAGTGACGTCTTGCTAGGCAACGTTTATAGCAACCATCGATTAGAATGGTCACATCCGTTTACATGATTGGCACGGATACTCCCCTTATTATGACACCTTCCTTAGCAACGTTGTGGCAACCACTCTGTTGCAGATATTAATCTCCTAAGGAAGAAATACAGATTCACAAGGTGGGGGATAACTGGAGAATGGAGAATTACTATTGGGATGACAGGTCAACGAACTCCTCACCCTAAATCACGTGGAGTCAGATCGACCATAAATGGAATGATACGTCTACATACTATTTGAATCTACAATACAGATCTACAGTGGATGTACTCACCGATAAACATATGAATATCATCACTCTTATTAAAGGATTAAAGGTAAACATAAAGGAGGCCCTTGATATTTTAAATTAATCACATCTACATCGGATAACTATATGTTATATAAATCCTCTGTCATTAATTTAGGTGATTAAATGTTACTGGCATAAATTGGAAGAATGTTAAGTATTGCTGGAATGTAAAGTTATAATTTTTATTTTTATGTCTCCAACCATTGAAAAATAAAATCGCACCGTCAAATGGCGAAACCCATTCTTATTAACCCTATATTTGATGAATGACACTATTATTGTGAGATTGTCAGATAGATTGGTACCCTTTCCTATATATTAATACTTGTAAATTGTGCATAAAAGCATGACTCAATAATAAAGTTGCTGGGCCATGTAATAAAAAACACAGTCTCATCACCACACTGTTATGGTTGTGAGAATGTAAAGTAACATTAGATAAAGTGAAAAATAGCTTCTTAATCAATGAAGCGTGAATTTTAATATGATAAAATATTACCAAAACGTAAAGAATATGGCCAGGACATGACTGATCCTTATGGCTAACAAGTCATGTTCCAAAGAATAAGTGAAATGAAAACATCATAAGACGATCAAAAATACGACCGATGAGGACCAAATACAGTGGAACAAACAAAAATAATTATAAAAGGAGTGTAACATGTTTAAAAAGTGGATACATATAAGTTGAAGAGGTTTAGTGAATGACACACATGGTGCAGTCAACCATTCTTTCTTATCACCTCAACCTGTCTGCACCTCGTTTCTCACAATCTGTGGACTATAATTTTTCTAGCCCTCTGGTTCCCCATATTTGTCAGTCATATTTAAGCTTGTATATATTCTATTTTGAAAGTAGTTAAAATGTCTGCAGGCATGGTTTGTTTGAAAAGAGAACTGAAAGGCACCTTATGTGTCTCAGGGGCACTCAAAGGATAATGAGATTATTTAAAACTTTTATATAAATTTTATTAATGTCAATTAAAATATAACTACTAGAATATGGTTAGGAGTAGTGAAATATTAAAAACAAGTATATGACACAATGAGCCAAAGGTAATGACTGTTAAGATCGATAGGTAGACTATCGAAACGTGCTGATTCTCCAATAGTCTTTATCAGTTTAAGACGGGTGCTGAATATAATAGAGAGTTATCATAGACTCCCTGCTGAGCAGTATTCATTAAAGGGGTTAGATTATGAATCCACTGGGTATTGGTCATACATAAATATGTATCCCTAATTGGGGATTGATGATACACAAGTGTCCTCTCTCAGATTATTACATGTAATGAGAGTCAAGGATCATAATGTGTTCTTATAGTATGCCCCAATCCTTAAATTTCACAGTATCTGTCATGTGGGATTAATTCCAGATCCCACCAGTCAAAAATTATATATATGAGAAATATCCTTTAAAGAATCAGGAATCACATTACACATAAGGAGACGATCCCTAATTGGATTGTAGTGGTCTTAATCACAAAATATAATAACCATTGTCCAATAGTTATATAAGTCCCTTATCTTTTATATGGAGTGAAATGTGAAAGTGTATAATGGGTTGCTCAAAGGCATGGTTTGTTGTCTTGCAGACTGGTCCATTGTGTCAGCCTAGGAAAAGGGATTATTGTCCACTAGTCATGTAGACCGGGGGTCTCTTGTCTTTGTTTAGCTGTGTGTGTGTGTGTTAGCATAGGGAAAAGGCCAACAGACAGAGCTATGTGTTTAATTACAGAGGACTGCATTGTGTATTTAAATGTAAATGTGTCTGGATTGTGATCTTTCCTGTTATTATTTCCTTTATTATTTATTTATTTATTATTAACTTTATTATTATTAACTTTCCTGTTACTATTTTGGATATTTGCCTGGGTGATTTTGAACCTTGGGTAGGTACCGGGTAGGTACCGGGTAGGCCAGCTGTGCGGCGCTGAAGGTTGCATTAGACCCGGTATCCTCACAAATACATAGAATATAGTCATCATTTGCATCCATCTCCTCCCATCAGATCAGCTACTTACAGCCAGTTAGGGTGCATGTATCTGCCATTGCAGGCCACTTAATCATCATCATCATCATCAACATTTATTTATATAGCGCCAGCAAATTCCGTAGCGCTTTACAATTGGGAACAAACATTAATAAGACAATACTGGGTAACACATACAGACAGAGAGGTAAGAGAACCCTGCTCGCAAGCTTACAATCTATAGGACAATGGGAGTTAGAAACACAAGGGCATGTGCCACTTAAACTTGGCACTTAAATTGTGGTACACAAAATGTCCTGAACTGTATAAAATACAATAGAATAAAGTGATCCTGTTTCCAAGCAGCTATTACTGCAGTGAATAAAAGGCCCCTAAAACAGAGGGATACACTGATCATAGCTGGATCCAGAACATTGCCTGTAATAGGTGCTGGCTGCTGTCATGGCAGACTGGAATGATGAACAACTCATTTGTCAGGTTACAGTGTGGGAAACAGCCTGGAATGTGGATCATTCCAAACAGACAGTTATTCAAAATAACATGTTCTGCCTATCTGCTTTCATAGTAAATACAAACTTCCCCTCCGCACTTTCTCTGCTAGAAACATGTTGGACAAAGTATTTACTAGGACTTAGCTGTACACAGTAACATCCACCATGTGTATTATTGTGAGTCTGCAGGTATCCTGGGGGAGATAAAGCTGTGATTATGGGCAGTGCTGTATCTAGGGCTGTGGCAGAGGGGCTGCCGCCCAGGGCGCAGAGCGGAGGTCTCTTGGTATGGCTCTGATTATGGGGGAAACCTTTATGTGACATGTCTGAGTCTCTTAAGTATATATAGAACATCTGGTTACTTTGTTTCCAAACTAATAAGACAAGCAGGGCTACATCACTGTAGCATCAGAATCACATAGTGGCCTCTATACAGCGGTATGCCATCCCGCCACTACTTCCACTGCTTTAATTGTCTGGTGCTCAGAGACAGACACTAATTCATTTTGGCCATGGAGCTTCATGCGGTAAGGGCATCACCATGTTTGTACAGAATTGCTCCTGACTGTGGGGTGGTTTTCAGGGGCAAACACAGAAAAAACTGTCAGAGGGTGTAACTAATATATGGCTTCTCTTAAGCTCTTGAACTTGTGAAATACTTTTTCCCGTTCCACAACTGTCCTCTAGTCCCAATATAAGCGTAGTCGTCCCTGGCACTTTTATAAAATACCTTTTTTAATGTAAATGTTATCTAGGTTTTTAACATAATTCAATACAAGAAGTTGTAATTTTATTGTTTAAATGCTTTATTGTGACCAGGATCAACCTTGGTACTAATAGTCTCGTTCCAATTGCCATCTTACATAAGACGGTCCAGGAATCTGATTTTCCGGGTGGTTTCTCTTCTCCATTCTTTCTGGGAAGTTGTGTATTTCCTCTTTAGCCAGCTGCTTGCACCTCCACCAGGGACCCTCATTGTCCACTGTTGTCTCTTCCACTGCCCCCAGACACTTCCACTTTCTCTCTAGTTACACTGATTATTTCCTTGCAGGTCTGTATACATCTGGATGAGGGGGATTGTGATCTTTTTCTAGACTTTTCTGTATGTCAGCCTTGTAATCCTGTACAGCTATTATGTATCTAATATGTGCCCAGTTATCCCTAAATATACTCAGCCCTCTTACTGCTAAAATGCGCAGGGGCTTAAGTTGTTGTTTTCTGGCCAGGGCAGTAAAGATGGCGTCTCTCCAATCACTGCCTCCATCCAGTGCAGTGACCATGCAGCCTAGGTGACGTATGCACTGACAGACAGCTGCAGCTGATGTAATATCTGAGTTGGATCTGTGCAGCATTACCGTTAGTACTGGGTATGTTGTTTATTCCAGCATGGTTACTATTTGCTCATGACAATATCATAAATCCACAACAAGCTGTACTCATGTGTTTAATCCCAATTTAGCAAGTAAGGCTCTGGATCTGACAGTGTAATGTTTTGCACCTAGCAGGCACCTTCATCTTAGCCTGCAATCCCAGACACCTACTCATGTATTCGGATGCATTTTACGCAAAAGTAAACATGACATCACAAGAGTATTTGTTCTGCACTTTTACCAACATGACACAGAAAGGTAATTTATCAAAGTATCACTTGTGTGTTACATTGTTGCATGTTGTTTTGGGATGGGGGATGTCAGTGTTTAGCAATGGAACAGAGAGCTCAGTTACATAGGGGTCCAGTAATGTCTGGTTATGCCCCGGGTAAGGGAACTGTTACATATATTGATGGCAGTGTTGTGAAAGCTTTGTTTAGAAAACATGGTATTCACGTGTAAAGTGCTAGAAGCCAATTCCAATAGTACCTCCATACAAAACCGTACAGGAAAAGGCCTCCTTTATAATATCCATATTTTACCCGGGTACTACGCGTTTCATACAGATTTAAATACTACAATCTTTAATACTGTGGGGAAACGAGGTATTAATATCACCTCAACCTGTCAAATGCGGACTATAAAAACATATACTTTTTCTAGCCCTCTGGTTCCCCATATTTCTCAGTCTCATTTAGATTTGCGTATATTCTATTTTGAAAGTAGTAAAAGGTGTGCCAGCATGTATCGTTATCTTGAAGACTAGTCCATTGTTTCAGTCTAGGCAATAGGGTTATTGTCCACCAGTCCTGTATGAATGTACAGCACACCAGGGGATCTCTTGTCTTCGTTTAGATGTGAGCTCGATGTTTAATTACAGAGGACTGCATTGTGTATTTAAATGTAAATGTGTCTGGATTGTGGGCGTGGCCTGGAGGTGCATGGTGTAGGTCGGACGAAATTAAGCTCTCCAGCCTAATTATCCGGTTTTAATATCCTGGTCTACGTTTACTCCACTGAACCCGGCTGGTTCTGTGCTGGAAGTCCTCCTCCTCCCTCCGGTCTGAGACGAGTGTGTGGTGGCTGGTCAGGGTGGCTGTTGCGGGAGTCTGTGTCCGGAGCTGGGCAGAGGCTGTGTTTGAGGCGGGCGGAAAGCGGAGATTCTGTCCCTGTCAGTGTTGGGGCTTCCTGGCTGGAGAGCTCATTTTCTCACCTGTCTCCTGAGGGGATCGCTGGAGGTGAGGAAGGCTGTCATCTGGTGGCGCAGGGGAGATCGGCATTAGGCCATCTTGGAGTTGAGTAGGTCAGAGCAGCAGGCTTGTATATAGTGCTGGAGATGTGGATGCCCTGGACTTGCTGGTCGCTGGAGCTTGTTGGTGGCAGCGTTTGAGATCACCTATCTGGTGCAGTGGAGAGAATATTGTGGCCAGTAGATCTTGCCTGAGGGCTTTCCTTTTTGACTTTTCTGTGTGCAGGTGCTGTGTGCTTTATATACAGTTCAGCCGATTCAGATATAGTACAAGTCTTTCTTGCCCTCTAACTGCATTGCTGTGTTCTATTGTGTGACCTGTGAGTACTGGCTTGCATGTTCTTTTACGGTATGGATACCCTTTCTGAAGGTTTCATCTGTGTCAAGAATCACATATATATCACCTATTATTGTTTTTATTGATATCTATATACAGAGGTTTTGCTATGGGTGAACACTCTGCATCTTCTACTGCAGCTAGTAGACTGGAAAAATATGCATACTCCAGCTCATCTACAGCTTCAGGGGGACCTCCTGTGCTGGAGTCGCAGACATTTTAGTCTTTCGGGGATTCAACATTGCCGGTGGATGCTGGAATTACCCTGCAGAGGAGGTCTTGATAGCTATCACTGCCTCTGAAAAGAAAGTAACGGACAAGATTGGAGAGGTGCAGACTGATTTGTCGTTGATGAAGCAGGATTTCCAGAAGATCCGGGAGCAGGTCGCGGATACTGAAGCGCGTATATCCATTCTCGAGGACACCACAACTCCTTTACCTCATAGGATCGCTGGTCTGGAGGCACAGATGGTGTCTGTTAAACAAAAGATGTCAGACATAGAGGGCCGCCTCAGACGCAGTAATATTTGAATGGTAGGTCTTCCTGAGAGGGCAGAAGGAGATGCTCCTGAGACCTTCTTGGAGAACTGGATGGTCCAGACGTTTGGCAGAGAGGAGTTCACGGCCCAGTTTTCGGTGGAGAGGGCACATCATATTCCTACGCAAAGGCCGCCAGGTACATTCATCGCCAAAGTGCTTCATTATAAAGACCGGGATGCTATTCTTTGTTTGGCTCGTCTTAAGGGTTCATTAATGTATCAAAACCAAAGAGTGGCGGTGTTTCCGGATTTTTCAGTGGATGTGCAGAAAAGCAGAGCTCGGTTCATACAGGTGAAGCGGCGCCTTCATGAGATGCAGTTGCCGTATGCTTTGCTTTTCCTGGCCAGACTGCGGGTGGTTGCCGATGGAACTACCCTTTTCTTTGAGTCACCGAATGAGGCAACTTCCTGGCTGGATAGAAGAGCACGTAGAGGCCTTCGCCCTGACTGATGATACTCTTGGTGATGTATTTGCTTTTTGCAATGAACTGTTTTCAATGTTTTCCTTTTCCAGGTTTATGGACCACTGTGTGATTCTTGCAGTCACTATGTTTAAGATGACTATCCAGTATATATCATATTTGTTTTAGGTTTGTGCAAGTTGTTTTTTCTCAATTTCTCACATCTAAATGAGCACACACTTTTTTTGCTGTTCAAGAATGTTTTTTTAAAAACAATAAATCCTTAGATGATATGCCTAATATTCCCTGATATGCTGTATTTACTGATCGGATGGTTGTGGGGAACTGGAGGAGTAGTAGCATGGATATATTGGCTGGGGACCTCCTTGTTTAAAGGACCAAGGTCTCCTCTCTTCCTATAGTGTATATTAGCGTTTCCATACGTACGTAGGGATTTCTATATAGCTTGTTTAAGGGGATGGGCTTTTCACACGCCGCTCACCCACGGCTGCCACCCTGTAACCTGAATAGCATTCATTTCTCATTTCCTGCTTCTTCTTGTTAGGCCAGCAATCAGCTCTGCACACACGCAGGTAATCAGTTCACCTGTCCCGCTCTTCCATTGGTTACCTCTTATTTATAAGGCTCCTTCTAGCACCTCTCAGTGCTGGTTCTTCCCATCAGACTCCTGGCCTGGAAGCAGCTCATGCACTCTGCTGCTGCAACTCACCTATTACCTGCTCCACTCGTTAGTGGTAACTAATGCAGATCATCGCTGCCATCTCTCCAAGTGTACTGCTGCAAATCACCTACTATCTCTCTGTGGACTATCACTGCGCATCACTCAGTAATCCTACTCATTTGTGGCTATCTAGTGCCTACGTTCTTCTCTGTACTAGGTTCTCTATCTCCGCTCACTGGGAACTCCCCTAGAGGGCCGCAACCTACAGGGTGGAAGCTGCCAAGCCCAAATTCCCTTGCGGGAACCTCTGGTGAAAACATCATCCTAGTGAATCTTGACAGGACTATAGATGTAGTGGGTCTCAGGTATAACTAAGTTGTAGGTGGATATACAGGGTGGGGGGTGGTTGGGAGAAGGCAGGGAGGTTTAGGGTTACAAATGTTCAATGCAGTGTCATGTTGTTCCTGTATGCAAGTACTGTCAAATATCAAAATTCATGGATTCTGGACTTCATGTTTCACGCTCTGAAGACGTATGGCTTCTCGGCTGAATTCCTGACAGGAGTCTCTGCTATTTACAATTCTCCCACCGCTAGGGTATTGGTTAATGGCTCGCTTTCTGTTCCTCTCTCCCTTTCCAATGGGACGAGACAGGGATGCCCCCTATCTCCTTTAATTTTTGCATTGGTTATAGAGCCCTTGGCAGCAATGATTAGGCAGTCGGCTTTGATAACGGGTGTGGAAGTGGGACCCCGGGAATTCAAGGTCTCTCTTTTTGCGGATGATATACTGCTCTCTCTCACGAACTCCCAAGACTCTTTACCCGCTCTATACAGGCTCATTGATGAATATGGTCTTCTCTCAGGCTATAAAATTAATTTTGCTAAATCAGAGGCCATGCTCCTGCACGCTCCCCCTCCCCTCCGTGCCACCCTACAGGCTAATTTTGCTTTGCGCTGGCAGGCGAACAAGATCAAGTATCTTGGGGTCTATATCACCTCTTCCTATGACCGATTATATTGAGAGAATGTTCCTCCCCTTCTCATTAAAATCAAAAAAGACCTAGAAGTATGGAGGAGATGAATCTGATCCCCAAACTCCTTTACCTCTTCCAGACTCTGCCGGTGAAGGTGCCGGATTCTGTGTTTCGGGACTTACATTCTTCTTTCCTCAAATTTGTCTGGCGTGGCAAGCCCCCTAGAGTCTCAGTAACAGTACTTAAACAGCCCAGGGCCCAGGGAGGAAGAGGCTTTCCATATGTTAAACACTATTACTTGGCGGCCCATCTGGCCCAGGTTGCAGTTACATATGTCCCTTACCGGACTGTAGCATGGGTGGACTTGGAAACCCACTTTGTGGGAGTCCCTTCCTTGTCATCCCTATGGGGCCTCTCCAGACTGGACAGGCCACAGGGAGCCTTCTTACTCCAATCGCTCAAATTTTGTTTGTCCCTATGGGACTCGTCCCGGCTCAAGCACAAACTATCCTCCCTTATTTCACCTCTAACTCCACTCTGGAGCAACCCGCATTTCCCCCCAGGTGGCCAGCCACAGCAATTTAAACTCTGGAAACGTGCAGAGATACGTGTGGTCTCGGACCTGGTGGTTAACGGAACTTGGGCCTCTATCTCAAATCTTCAGCATAAGTTTGAATCTTTTCGCCCGCTTTTCTTTGAGTACTTCCAGGTCCGACACTTCGCTATGTCCTTGCCCGCCTCTGACACTCTTGGGCCCCTCACTCCCTTTGAGTACATGTGTTTGCATTCCCCATTCACCAAAGGCATGGTGTAGAGGATTTATAACTGGCTAATAGAGATATTCTTTGACACTCCAGGACGCCATGAACGTGAATGGGAGAGGGATCTGGGACCCCCTCCGGATGAGTCTTGTTGGGAGGAGGTCAGAGAGGGGATTGCCAAGAGCTCAATGTCCACACTTATTAAAGAAACTGCATACAAGCTGTACTATAGGTGGTACTATACCCCAGATAGGTTGTCTAGAATGTTTCCCACTGCTACTCCGAGCTGTTGGCTGGAATGTGGTCAGAGAGGCACAATGCTTCATATATGGTGGACCTGTCCCCGTATAATCCCTTATTGGAAAATGGTCCTTGCACTTCTTAATTCCGTGTCTGAACAACAGATCACTAAGGATCCCTGGTCGTTCCTTCTCTCTCGTCCTATCCCTGATGAGACCACCCCTTCCAATAAGCTGATATCCCACATACTAGCTGCTGCCAAATCCCTAATAGCTAAACACTGGAAAGATCCTAACCCTCCCTCTATGCAGTCCTTACGGAACTACATCTGGCATATCGCAGGCATGGAGAGTATTACATGCTACCTTCACGATAAATCTTATAACATTGACAAGGTTTGGGCCCCGTGGTATCTCCAGCAAAGCCGTAGCGGTTTACCCCCTTTGGCTCTCTCGTTCTCTAATGGTACATAAACTCTGGGCCGTTTCCGGATCCTCCAGGTTGGTCGTCGTGCGCCATGGGTAAGAGATCCATATATCTTGCCGTCTACTTTTTATTTTCTTATTTATTTTATAGGTCGTTATTCTGTAAATATGTTGCTTACAACCTCCTTTGTAATAGGTATGGTGAGATACGTGCCTGTCCTTCCCAACCTTCCCCCCCGTTCCCCCTCCTTAACCCATTTTGTTTCCTGTCTCTTTCCTACCCCTTCCTTCTACTATAAAAATGTAAAATAAGAGGAGACATCTTGTTGTCTTAAAACAGTTTGTTTTTACTTGTTGTTTGCTCTTTTCTATGCTTTTTCCTCTTGTAACAAATAAAGAGTTTAAAAAAAATAAATTCATGGATTCTATGTGTATTGCTGTGGCTGTCTAGTGACTGGGCGACTGCCTGGGCTTGGAGGAATGGGTATTTTGCTGTGTTATCCTATATGTATTCCCTAGTGTTATGGCCACTGGGAAGCTGAGTAGGGGCTCTGTACAGTTTCTGACCTGGAATGTTCGTTGCCTAAATGACAAAATCAAAAGGTCTCTGGTTATGTCCCAACTAAAGAAATATGATGCAGATGTTATGTGCCTTACTGAGACTCATTTAGTGGGTGGTAGACTTCTGGCCCTCAGGAAACCTGGGCTGATCATGCTACTCACGCCTGTCATTCCAGTGGGGTGTCTCTCCTTATACGTAAAAGAGTTAATTATGTTCTGGAGGCGATGGAACCCGACCCATTAAGTAGATCTGTTTTCTTGAGGGGCATTTTTGACTCTACTCATATAAATCTGATGGTTGTGTATATCTCACCCCCTTACAGCAGCGAGGTCTTGAGGAAATGTAGTGATTTTATTTCTTTGTCCCCGGATACTCCTGTAATTTGATGCAGTGATTTTAATGCTGTGCTGGATCCTGCTATAGATAGGTGGAGGGAGTCGGGTGATTCCTCGCATGTTAGGAAATCGAAGTTTGCTAGTCTGGTAGGTGAAATGGGTTTGGTGGATGTGTGGCGTCTGAAGCACCCGGCAGACGTTTGTTTCTCCTGTTTTTCTACCTCTCATTATGCATTTTCTGGTATTGATTTGGGACTTCTTTCTGAGAGATTAGTACCGGCTGCTGTGGACACTACATATTTACCCATGGGGATCTCGGATCATTCTCCTTTATTTTTAACTTTGAATTTTAGTGCTCTCCGGGGCAGATATTCTGGAAACTCTATCCCTTTTGGTTGACTTTGTTGAAGGATAGGGATCCTTAATTACTAGTATTAACTCTTTTAAAAAGGAGTCTAGATTGTGGGTGGACTGACTGGAGGAAGAGGCATCGCGGTTGGAGGAGGTGTATCTTTCTTCTCGTATGGCAGGTGACAGGCAGGCCTGGTTGGTGATGCAGATTACCTTTTAGATAAATCTAGACGTAAATTGCTGTTCGCTAGACACCCTCAATATTATGAAGCAGACAAATGTGGTAGATTTCTGGCACACTTGGCGAGATCTCAGAGGGTGATGACTGTGGGGATTACGGATGTTTTGGGTGTTGTACATACTGTGACTGAGGAGATTAATGAGGTTTTTTATACTTACTTTAAAGATGCGTATGCATCTAGGGCTGAATACTCTGATTCTGACCTGGACTCTTACCTGGCGACTCTTTCTTTGCCTGAACTGAGTGCGGCCGGTAGGGAGAGTTTGGACTTGCCGATCTCTGATGAGGAGATTGCTGCGGAAATCTCTTCTTTTCCAAATGGTAGGGCTCTGGGTGTAGATGGGATTCCTATTGAATTATATAAAAAACATATGGGG
This sequence comes from Mixophyes australis, assembly GCA_036250195.1. Classification (NCBI taxonomy): domain Eukaryota; kingdom Metazoa; phylum Chordata; class Amphibia; order Anura; family Limnodynastidae; genus Mixophyes; species Mixophyes australis. The sequence continues at coordinate 1,800,375 of JAVHZZ010000009.1, forward strand.
TTCTTTGTTCCTCATTTGCAAGAAATATTTACAAGCCTTAGAGAGTTGAGTTATGTGTCTCTGTCTATGTTGGAGGCTCTTATAGTCCTTATTCCTAAGGCGGGTAGGACCCCCTACTTCCGGACTCATACAGAACAATTTCCTTGTTGACAACAGATATTAATATACTAGCGAAAATTTTGGCTTGGCATCTGAATCAGGTAATTGTGTATTCTGACCAGATTGGTTGTATGCCGGGAAAATCGGCGGCTATAAACTTGCGCAGACTTTTTTGTCAACTGCAGTTACCCCACCCGGTGGGGGAAGAGGCAGTGGTGGTATCGTTAGATGCTGCTAAGGCCTTTGACTGCGTGGAGTGGAGGTACTTAAGGGCGGTTTTATTGAAATTCAGTTTTGGGCCTGTTATGTTCATCTTTTCGCTAATTAATATTGTCTGCTGTGGTTCCCACGCACATAAGTTTTATTCGCAAAGTATATTAAAAAACAAAGTTTGCTAAGCATAAGCATGCGCCTGCCAGCACTGACACAAGCTTCTATGAGAACGATCTGGGGTTCAAAAATCAGAGCTCAACAATTTATACACAGTACAGTTGTAAAAGTAGTTACATCACAGAGATATACAGTTACAGTTGTAAGGTCTTCATTCATAGGTCAAAGGTTCTCGCACTCTCAGGTACTCGTTGTAGCATTGGTGGATTCTTCTGGTCATTGTTCTTCAAACTGCAGGTGTCCTTTCCTCAGGCTCCGCCTCTAGACTTGTGCAAACTGTTTTTTGTGGCCCCTGTGTACTGGTTATTTGGGGTATGAAATAGTGATATTATTTATTACTAGCGTTTGCAAGGTGCGGACGCTTCACAAGTAACACCGGAAACTTTCTCATAAAATTGTGAGCAGATTGATACCAAACTCGATGTAATTCAGATGTCAGAAACATTATTTAGCTTTTTTCCCCACATTATAATTTATATGTAAAAGAATGTACAATACATTTTACTAATAAATAAAATGTGGATTGGAACCTTAATAAATGTGTATTATTTACAAGTGTAACTACGAATGTAAATGTGTATTATGAATCCGTGCGTTTGCATCACAACATGTGGTGTACCAATCACAATCGCACGGTAAAACAAAATTAATTAATTTGGTTTACTTCATCCAATTATTTGACTTCCACAGGCCGGGTTTTATCCAGTGGGTGCGATTGTTGTATTCTTGCCCTACAGCTAGAGTCTGTGTGAATTGATTTGTGTCCCATTAGTTTTCCCTGGGTAGAGGCACGAGACAGGGCTGCGCTCTCTCCTGCCCTTTTTGCGTTGGCCATAGAGCCACTGGCCTGTGCTATTAGGGCGCAACCAGATATTAGTGGATGGACGGTGGTTTGCAGGACGGACACGATTGCCCTTTACACAGATGATATATTAGTTTTTTTGTGTTATCTGGGTAGATCCATACCTGCATTACTGAAGTAAGTTACAGTTTTTAGTTTTTATTTGGGACTTTTAATCATCTGGGACAAGTCTTGTGTGACTCCGGTAAGGGGACTCTGCCAGACGGGGCGAGTCTGGCAGACTCCTCTGAGGTGGACTCCTACATTTATATATCTGGGTATCTGGATTTCCAATGACACGGGTGTTAGAGTGGAATTGTATGATTATTGATTTAATATCTATCATGTGCTAAGCTTTAGATGCTAATATGTTATGCTATGACTTTAAGAGAAATTAAGCAGATATTATTTTCAGTTTAAAAAGACAAATTATTCAAGGTTGGCCACGCAGCGCCATGTTCCCATCAACGAAAGATTCCACGAACATGTAGCAACGTTCTTGATAAGATAAAACCCAAGGACTCAAAGATGGGGGCAGCACAAGGATATTGGCGAAAAGCCTGGAAAGAGATAACACACAAAGAAGAAAGAGTTGTTTGATCTTTGATGTAAAACTGAAATATATATATTGTTAATTGATTTTCTCTCATTATTTTACTGTCTTATAATTGGTTGTTCAGAATCTATACCCCTAGACTTACATGTATAAAAATAAGCGCTGAAGTGGTCTCAAATTGTAACAGAATAAAGCTACTCAGCATTATATCATACAGGTGTTGAGTATTTTCTGTTCACCAGTCGACTGAAAACCAAGAAAGATCTGACTGACATTGAAGGTGCTTGATAGAAGTATCGGTGAACCCCGATACCCCAACACGGGTCAATATATTCAGTGCAATATTCAGCCCCACATCGAGTATCTTAAAGGCAGGGTTCAGGCGTGGAAACAGTTGCCATTGACGGTCACGGGTAGAATTAATTTAGTTAAAATGATCCTCCAGCCCAAATATTTGTAAAAGTGGGCGGACAAGAGGGCCCGTGTTAAACTGGCTACTTTGTGTCGCTTCGGGGGGTCGGGCAGTCTGTCCCTTTCGAATCTGTGGCTTTATTATTATTATTTCCCAGCTGGCGCATATTGGTGTGTGGCTGCGATCTAGGATGGGTTCAGGCCTCCATGATCTTCTGGTTTCTATGACAGGGTCCAGGCATGCACGGGAGCAGTTTCTCTTAGCTGACAGGAAATCTAGGGGTGATCCCTACCTGGTGACTCAGGCCTTGAGGGTGTGGTAGATTTCGCTTCACACTGTGAATGAGTCAGATTATGATCCGTGCACTCCGCTTTGGGATAATCTGGATTTTAGCTAATTTATGAACATGGAAGGGCTAGGGCTTGGCGTACCTGTAATGTAATGCATCTTGGGCAGCTGTATGTGGATGGGACATTATGCTCTTTTGAACAATTATGGGGAACATAAGAGTTGCCTAGGAGTCATTTCTTCAGATATTTGCAATTGAGACACGCTTTGGCCTCGCAGTTACTGGAGGCTGTCCCAAGACTTAGTGCAGATCCTCTTAGGGTGCAATTGTTAGGATTAGGCTTGAGGCACCAAGTTTCATCCATATAGTCAATCCTCATTAGGTTGGACACAGAGGTCCGATAGGTGTATCATAATCTAAGTGATACTCGGAATGTCAGTTCCTTGATGAGTGAGTAATAAATCAAATAGTGCCTCGCCTTCAATGAGATTGTATTATCTTCAGAAGCAACATAAGGTATAAAGTTCAAAATGCATACAAACAATCCAGAAAACCAAGCATAGAGTCTTTGAATCTGCAGCGTGGATAAATTCCGGTGTTCACGATGTTATTGGATAAACAACATAAAAGTTCCATCCAAACAATGTTGGTGTAGATTGCTGGTAATAATAAATTTACCCCTATAGGGTTGGTGCGCTGTGAAGACTCCCAGGATAACTGACTCCAAACGATGAGTGCAGCGTGATCCTTGATAGACTGGTGCAGTCGCGGCTGACACCAAAGTGGGCATGCGACGAATGTAGATACAGGTACAAGCGCTGTTCCTCTGTCGGTCCTGGCAAAGATCAAAGACAGATTGGCGATACAGCTACCCTTCCAACGCGTTTCGCTTACTGCTTCCTCAGGGATAGTGGGTGGATCATGTAGTAAGAGTCTCCTTCTTATAAGGCGCCCAACCAGGGATCTATTGCATGATTGGCTGTTGATGAGCTGTCTTCCGATTGGTTAGAGTTAATGACGGACTGAATGTGGAACCAATCTGTGGGCTACGTTTCTCTTTGTAATAGGAGGTCAGAGTTCTGTGACAGGAAATGACTGAATTCAAAGTCTATGTTTAGACCTCTAGGGGCAAGAGTCTGTAAATTGAAGATATATCTTGATTCTTCTTGCGAGATTAATTTAATGTAATCTCCACCCCTCCAAGGTTTTTCCACTTTTTGAATACCTATAAAGTGGAGAAGGGAGGGGTTTTTTTCGTGATGGATGAGAAAGTGTTCAGACACACTATGTTTATCAAAGCCATTCCTTATATTTCTTTGGTGCTCACTAATACGTGTGTGAAGCTTTCTGATAGTTCGACCAACATACTGCAGGCCGCAAGGGCATTGCAGTAAGTAAATCACGCCTGAAGTATCGCAAGTGATCCTACTGCTTATGGTATGTTCTTCCCCAGTATTCTTAGATGTATATGTTACAGTTGGTTTTGTATTGCGTACATGACTGGTTTTGCACGCTTGACATCTGTTACAGTGAAAAAATCCCTTACTTTTTTCCCCTAGCCAAGTGCCTGTGGTGGTGATGCTCTTAGTGGGGATAGTACTGCTAACTAATTGTTGTTTAATGTTGTTAGCCCTTGTATAGATGAACCTCGGTTCAATCCTGTTGGGGTGGGGGTTGGTGTGGGTGGTCTGCCAGTGCTGCGACGCTTATGGGAACTTGATTTGGGGGAAATTTATGATAAAACCTGGGATACCATTTTGAGCAGTCCCTGTCAGGTAATTGCCTCTGCTAGATTCTGTCGGGTCCAGTTTTTTTATTTTACATAGAGCCTATTTGACTCCTCTTCGGCTATCCAAATTTGGTGGGGGACAATTGATTCTGTGTCCTAAGTGTGGGAGTGTGAGGGGGTTTTTGGCACATGCTTTGGAAATGCCCATTGGTGTCATCTTTCTGGAAGGAGGTGGGTGACTGTATAAAGCGACTGGAGGTGGGAGTATATACATCACACCAAGATTGTGCATATTTGGGTCTAGCCAGGGACACTCATAAATTAATTAGACTGCTTGTTACCACTCTGCTTATGTTGGAAAAGGTGGTCATTGAGAGGAAGCGGATGGCCCCAGAGGGTCCGGCCTTAAAGGACTGGGTAGATTTGGTCAATGATACAGTTGGACACGAGCAATTCATGTATACAAGCAGAAATTTGCTTGACAAATATGAATAGATCTGGTATAGATGGAGAATATCTTCCTGAGTGAGATACGTCCCGGGCGGGCACCCAGCCACTGTTAGTATTCACATTATTGCCATTAATACTGTTGTTATTAACGCTGTTAATGATTCTGTTTAATTCCTCATTGCATGTCAAATGTGGATAGAATGTGTGAGGAGAGTATTTAGGTTTTGTATGTTAGCTACTGATATGCTGTGGTATTTTTTTAAATATGCCTAAAGTTAGATCTTAACTTGTGTATATTGGCTGATGTATGTGATATACTGATAATATTTGTATGAACTTATGATGCTTCTATTACCCCTGTGTGGGTTTAGTTTTGTTTGTTGTAAGCCTACTGTGATGGGCTTTTCTTTGTTAAACCCCAAAAAAAAGAGAAAATTGCAATAAAAAAAAGTTTCCGATTTAAAACAAAAAAAAAAGTGTCTGGATTGTGATCTCTCCTGTTCAAACAAACTCTGCTGTATAGCCACAGAACAATACCTGTCCCTAATTAAATCAGGAGTGACTCATCTGCTATCCCTTTGGCTGTATGTTTACCTGTGAAAAGGTAAACACAGAAAAGGACCAATCAGGCAGGTCCTGAAATTGCTGATGAGGTCATTTTTGGGCTTAAAAGAGAGCTCCAGAGAACAGCAAATTGACATTCACTCCCAAGTGATAGCTGAAGTCAGGCTGGCGTTGAGATATATATATCTCTGCCCCTGACAGGAAAGGGACAGTCGTTCCCTGGAGTACTGCCATTGCCCTGATCTACCTCTCCAGGTCTTGGAGAGCTGTGTGTCCGCCGAAAGCGGAGTAACAGTGACTCAAGGCCGCTACGTTTGCTGGTAGTCTTAAAGGAGAGAGGCAGCAGTCATGGAAAGTGACAAGGACTCTGGTGAGGTGTTTTCATTATACCCTGTATGTTGTCTGTGCCAGACTAGTTGTTATTTGTTGCAAGTTATTATTTAAATATGTTTATTGCTGTTTTGTGCTACCATTTTGTTAAATAAACATATTTGTATTATTTTGGATATTTGCCTGGGTGATTTTGAACCTTGGGTAGGTACCGGGTAGGCCAGCTGTGCGGCGCAGACGGTTACATTAGACCCGGTATCCTCACAAATACATAGAATATAGTCATCATTTGCATCCATCTCCTCCCATCAGATCAGCTACTTACAGCCAGTTAGGGTGCATGTATCTGCCATTGCAGGCCACTTAATCATCATCATCATCATCAACATTTATTTATATAGCGCCAGCAAATTCCGTAGCGCTTTACAATTGGGAACAAACATTAATAAGACAATACTGGGTAACACATACAGACAGAGAGGTAAGAGAACCCTGCTCGCAAGCTTACAATCTATAGGACAATGGGAGTTAGAAACACAAGGGCATGTGCTACTTAAACTTGGCACTTAAATTGTGGTACACAAAATGTCCTGAACTGTATAAAATACAATAGAATAAAGTGATCCTGTTTCCAAGCAGCTATTACTGCAGTGAATAAAAGGCCCCTGAAACGGAGGGACACACTGATCATAGCTGGATCCAGAACATTGCCTGTAATAGGTGCTGGCTGCTGTCATGGCAGACTGGAATGATGAACAACTCGTTTGTCAGGTTACAGTGTGGGAAACAGCCTGGAATGTGGATCATTCCAAACAGACAGTTATTCAAAATAACATGTTCTGCCTATCTGCTTTCATAGTAAATACAAACTTCCCCTCAGCACTTTCTCTGCTAGAAACACGTTGGACAAAAGACACAGTAGTTACTAGGACTAAGCTGTACACAGTAACATCCACCCTGTGTATTATTGTGAGTCTGCAGGTATCCTGGGGGAGATAAAGCTGTGATTATGGGCAGTGCTGTATCTAGGGCTGTGGCAGAGGGGCTGCCGCCCAGGGCGCAGAGCGGAGGTCTCTTGGTATGGCTCTGATTATGAGGGAAACCTTTATGTGACATGTCTGAGTCTCTTAAGTATATATAGAACATCTGGTTACTTTGTTTCCAAACTAATAAGACAAGCAGGGCTACATCACTGTAGCATCAGAATCACATAGTGGCCTCTATACAGCGGTATGCCATCCCGCCACTACTTCCACTGCTTTAATTGTCTGGTGCTCAGAGACAGACACTAATTCATTTTGGCCATGGAGCTTCATGCGGTAAGGGCATCACCATGTTTGTACAGAATTGCTCCTGACTGTGGGGTGGTTTTCAGGGGCAAACACAGAAAAAACTGTCAGAGGGTGTAACTAATATATGGCTTCTCTTAAGCTCTTGAACTTGTGAAATACTTTTTCCCGTTCCACAACTGTCCTCTAGTCCCAATATAAGCGTAGTCGTCCCTGGCACTTTTATAAAATACCTTTTTTAATGTAAATGTTATCTAGGTTTTTAACATAATTCAATACAAGAAGTTGTAATTTTATTGTTTAAATGCTTTATTGTGACCAGGATCAACCTTGGTACTAATAGTCTCGTTCCAATTGCCATCTTACATAAGACGGTCCAGGAATCTGATTTTCCGGGTGGTTTCTCTTCTCCATTTTTTCTGGGAAGTTGTGTATTTCCTCTTTAGCCAGCTGCTTGCACCTCCACCAGGGACCCTCATTGTCCACTGTTGTCTCTTCCACTGCCCCCAGACACTTCCACTTTCTCTCTAGTTACACTGATTATTTCCTTGCAGGTCTGTATACATCTGGATGAGGGGGATTGTGATCTTTTTCTAGACTTTTCTGTATGTCAGCCTTGTAATCCTGTACAGCTATTATGTATCTAATATGTGCCCAGTTATCCCTAAATATACTCAGCCCTCTTACTGCTAAAATGCGCAGGTGCTTAAGTTGTTGTTTTCTGGCCAGGGCAGTAAAGATGGCGTCTCTCCAATCACTGCCTCCATCCAGTGCAGTGACCATGCAGCCTAGGTGACGTATGCACTGACAGACAGCTGCAGCTGATGTAATATCTGAGTTGGATCTGTGCAGCATTACCGTTAGTACTGGGTCTGTTGTTTATTCCAGCATGGTTACTATTTGCTCATGACAATATCATAAATCCACAACAAGCTGTACTCATGTGTTTAATCCCAATTTAGCAAGTGAGGCTCTGGATCTGACAGTGTAATGTTTTGCACCTTCATCTTAGCCTGCAATCCCAGACACCTACTCATGTATTCGAATGCATTTTCCGCAAAAGTAAACATGACATCACAAGAGTATTTGTTCTGCACTTTGATAAATGACCTTTCTGTGTCATGTTAGTAAAATTATCACTTTTGCGTTACATTGTTGTACATTGTTTTGGGATGGGGATGTCAGGTGACACACAGACTAGGGTCTGTTTAATAGCAGCCAGTTAAACTACCAGTAGCAGCACCCGGAGGAAACCCACGCAAACATACAAACTCCACACAGATAAAGCCATGGTCGGGAATCGAACTCATGACCCCAGTGCTGTGAGGCAGAAGTGCTAACCACTAAGCCACCCTATATATATGTATTTAGTCCCATTTATTAGGGATGTATAGGTTTATTTGTTATGTATTTAGTTTCATATATAAGAGTGAGGACACAAGTTGTACGCTGGTGTGACATTATGTTAAATATAGAAGATGAAAGTAATTGACCTTTATACACCCCAAGAAGGGGAACTTGTCTAATGGAGATACAGACAGACCTGGAGGAGACCTGTGACCTGGGGAAGATTATATTCCAGCAATTCACCCAGTAAAAGCCACATTGGAGGGGCTTATACAGAGATGACGCCCAGACCCCAATCCCAGCGTCTGTGCAGTGATTAGACAATTGTCGTTTACCAGCAATCACCATCCAGCACAAGGGAGCCGTATTTGTATTGATCAGTGATGAGAATTATATAATAAATCCATTGTGATTCTATGATGTAGGAAAATGCCAACTGGGCTGAGTACTTATTATAGCTCTGAATGTCTGTAGTTACACAGTGAGTACATATAGTACATATGTGATACTAACACGTCTATTCAATACATTGTGCATTAGCTGTGGGTGCTTAGTACATATACATCTGTGTGACGCTAGAGATCCCGGCTAGCAGGGCATGATTGGACTAGTAGTTCTACAGTAGCAGACCAGCGACAGGTTGTACATATGAATATACATGAAATTAATGCAGAGTGGGAGTTTCCTGCAGAGACAGGTGAGCTGTACGTACCATGTGGGTATGAGATGTGGAGACTTCCTACATTATATAACTCCCAGCCACGGGAAACCACCACTGATTCTCAGAACCTGCAGGGTGCAGTCAGTCTGTCCCTTAACTCTATACCAGGAGAGGAGCAGCACCATGGAGAAACCTCTGCTGAGCGACCCTGAGAAATCACAGTACCAGACTGTGGGAAAGACCCTGCGGGAAGCAGACAAGAGATATGTGCGGTGAGTGGGGGTGTATTATATAAATATTATATACTGGTCCAAAGAGCTAACACTCACATTGAGCATAACTCGCAGCATGACGTATTACACCCACTACACAGTGATCTGCTGCTGACTATCTCATTGTAATTACCAGGGCTGGATTAATTAATTGATGTTAAAGATTTTTCTTCTTTATAAATGACAAATCATTGTGGAGGGCAGGAGCTGGAGATAGTGTACCGTGTATTGGGATGTAAATATGTATTCATCATTATTATTGTTATATGTAATCAACACAAACATTTTATATATAGTAATGATTACTGCCAGTAAAACACAACACTCTCTCTCCCCAGTAATGTTTATGTATACTTTATTATGAATCTATCTTACCTTGTTGTAGTCTACGGACCACGGCTACATAGTGAGCACAGTGTATTATATACAAGACTGAAGGTGCCAATGACCAATAATAGATTCATTATCCAAGTGGACCGTCAAGTGCCGCCATCATTGTCTGTGGAGTGATTGTGCCTAAGATGTCTTTCCAGACGGTGCTTGAACTTGTAGTACTCCCAAATACTGCAGAGTCACACGTAGCCTACATCTGTACTAGAATTTTCTGTTAAACAGGTTGTATCATTGTTATAAATATTATAGAGCAATTCAAACTGTGCTACCATTGCTGTGTGATGCATCATTCACAGTGAGGTGCAAATGAGTCAAATATTGTTTTTAATGTTCTATCCTGTAGATGTCGCTGTTTCCTCTGCGGTCTATGGAAAGATCATAGACCACAGTTACAACCGTGACCTTTACAGGCCAGTAGAAGATACTGATCTTTAAAATTTGCACTGCTGAATTAAATAATATTGTATATATTAATTTTTCTAACGAAATAGAAATCAAAACGTTTGTTTTCTTTACACTTTAAAAAAAAACACATTTTGTTATATATAATCTCCATAAATCACTACTGAATGAGGAATTTGCATATATACTCACACACATAGCGGTGGAAGTGGGGGGTATGTCACACTGACACCTCTACTGCCATCATTGCAACACTTTCAAATTATATATATATATATATATATATATATATAACACACACACAATCTTTTTGGTCCTATTGCACAAGACAGGCTCCTTGACCCCCACTGTCTAGCGGAAATTAATGTTGTAAATTTTGGGAATCCACTGAGACACAGGGCTTGATTCATCTTTGGACATAAGTCCTATAGCGTGCCATATTTTGAGTGACATTGCTCTGCGAATGCTCAGAAAAAGACTTTACGCCAATGAACACAAGTACATGCCGTTCAAGTTTGAATGCAAATGACACTTCCGATAGACCACAGTTTGAAGTGTAGAATGGGGGAGGGAAGGGGCGTATGTACAGTAAGGTTGAGCCAAGGTTGAGCACACGCACATCTGTCCAATTACAGCTCTGGACATATCTCAGGTACGTGCGTTTCAGTCATATCACTTGCACCAATTACAGGGGAGGTGTAAGTGCTGACTGATAGAGAAGGCGGCTGTGTATGCAGCTAGAAGATGGGTTTCCAATCTAGTGCAACTGTGAAAATGCATTTTATGTGCAGTAGACATTAAGAACATCCTGATAATATTATTTCATGTAAAAAATATATATATATATTTTTTTATTAACGATTATAGTATTTTTTAAATCAGATATTTTTATTAACATTTTATCAAAATCAGTAGAAGAAAAATAAATACTTGACATAGTTCCAATGAGAGTTACATTCCACATTAATTTAAAAAACATTATTAACAACTCCAAATATCGCATTTATTGATTTATTGCAAAATACGGCTGTGACACGAGATACGTTCTAGAAACTGACAGTTTGTTAGATTGTATAGTATATGGGCCCCTAAACTCCTTCCATACAGGGCATATAGCGATATTGAATACAAACAGCTGGATACATCTGTTAGAAAGTGCTAATGGGGGTTTAGATGGAGTAATCCCCAGCGCCGACCAGGGGTTAATTAATATTCAAATAGGATCAAAGTCTGCAGCCAGAGAACGAACCACATACCTTGACTTCGCCCATCTAGACCATACTTTATAATATTGTGGCATGGTGTCTCGGGGCTGATAGGTGAACCACTCGTCTCCCACAGCTACATTATCCAGGGCCACTCAGGCACCGACATTTGACCCTTCCTGTGCCATCCACACTCTAGCAATTGCAACCTTAGCTAGGGCGATAAGATTAAGGACATATCTGGTTGCAGACCTCCCCACCAGCAAATCAACTCCTAAACCAAATTTACAGGTCTTTGGGTACAACCGTGAAATATTGATACCTGTGTTTTAAACACACTCCACCACCTGCGACCAAAAGTCTCCTACCACAGGACAGCCCCAGAGTAGGTGCCAGAAAGTAGCAGAGCAACTTCCACATTTTGGACAGTAAGTCGGATCGGGCGCCCATCAACCTGTGGGGAGAGTAATACACTGTATGTAAGATGTACAGCTGAACCTGCCTATACCTTGTAGAACAGGTGGACTCGCGAGCACTGTCACACACACAGGTCCAGTCCTCGTTAGTCACTGGTCAAGTTCCTAACCCCATCGTAGAGGAGCCAGGTCATCAGTAGTCAGTATGCAGAGTACATTGACCTGTTACAATGAGATGGTCCTTGTGGAACCCACTCATTTAAGGAGTACACGAAGAGGACCCGGGGCAAAGGTGAGGTGGGTGCTACCAAATTGTGCCATCAGGGCGCAACGTAACTAAGTATGTATAATATAAGTCCCGCCTCTACTTAAGCAGACTTTAATGATCTGCAATATTGTAGGGGGGGCATTGGAACCCAGCGGGTTGGATGTGGATACTCCATTATGGGTTAACAGTAATCTACTGAAACTTTATAAATAAAGACTTTCCCCAGCTGGCGGGCTGCAGGTATTACCTCTCTGGGACAATTATATTCTGGCAGCACCCTCAAATCTTTACAGAATTACAAATGATTACAGTATTAGCAGTTTATACACATATCCATGTGCGTATCCTGCAGTCTGTTCTGTCTCTCCGTACACCTAGACCCTTATTCAAATGTATATGTTTCTTGAGATCCGCTTGTACTTGAATACAGAGTACGTATGTGCTATTTCCGTCCGATTTAAAAATCTATATATAAATTGGATTCCTTGATGAATCTGGCCCTGAATGTATTAGTTATGGTAATGGTATACAACTAATACAGTGGTGGAGTTGGGGAGAGAGTGCGGCTCATCACCACTTGCCGGATGGAATGATAATTGTGTCGATACAATACAGAAGGTAGAATCCATATAATAAGATGATCCATGTCCTCCTTAATGGTACCTCTGGCCTTGTGTTCCACCCTGAAACAATCGTTTTATTGGTTTTCCCTCCTTTACAGAACACTAAACAACAAGAAGATGTTCCTGGCCGCATTTTCTGCCGTCCTGGGGAACTTTACATTCGGTTACGCCCTGGTTTACCCCTCACCTGTGATTCCAGCTCTGGAAGGAAATGATGACCCCAATCTGCACATTACACAAGCAGAACAGTCCTGGTTTGGGGTAAAAATCTTTCTGTATTGTCTTTGTCGCTCACATACAACTGGCCTCAGAACAGTTTGTATGGTCTCATTAGGAGCACCTTGTGCCTCAGTGATGTCACTGGTTCCTAGTGACTGGATAGGCTGCACTCTCAGTGTCACTTTCTCCTAGTGACTGGATAGGCTGCACTCTCAGTGATGTCACTGGTTCCAAGTGACTGGATAGGCTGCATTCTCAGTGATGTCACTGGTTCCCAGTGACTGGATAGGCTGCACTCTCAGTGATGTCACTGGTTCCTAGTGACTGCATAGGCAGCGCACTCAGTGATGTCACTGGTTCCTAGTGACTGGATAGGCTGCACTCTTAGTGATGTCACTGGTTCCTAGTGACTGGATAGGCTGCACTCTTAGTGAAGTCACTGGTTCCCAGTCACTGGATAGACTGCACACTCAGTGATGTCACTGGTTCCTAGTGACTGCATAGGCAGCGCACTCAGTGATGTCACTGGTTCCCAGTGACTGGATAGACTGCACACTCAGTGATGTCACTGGTTCCTAGTGACTGCATAGGCAGCGCACTCAGTGATGTCACTGGTTCCTAGTGATTGGATAGGCTGCATTCTCAGTGATGTCACTGGTTCCTAGTGACTGGATAGGCTGCACTCTTAGTGATGTCACTGGTTCCTAGTGACTTGATAGGCTGCACTCTCAGTGATGTCACTGGTTCCAAGTGACTGGATAGGCTGCATTCTCAGTGATGTCACTGGTTCCCAGTGACTGGATAGGCTGCACTCTCAGTGATGTCACTGGTTCCTAGTGACTGCATAGGCAGCGCACTCAGTGATGTCACTGGTTCCTAGTGACTGGATAGGCTGCACTCTTAGTGATGTCACTGGTTCCTAGTGACTGGATAGGCTGCACTCTTAGTGAAGTCACTGGTTCCCAGTCACTGGATAGACTGCACACTCAGTGATGTCACTGGTTCCTAGTGACTGCATAGGCAGCGCACTCAGTGATGTCACTGGTTCCCAGTGACTGGATAGACTGCACACTCAGTGATGTCACTGGTTCCTAGTGACTGCATAGGCAGCGCACTCAGTGATGTCACTGGTTCCTAGTGATTGGATAGGCTGCATTCTCAGTGATGTCACTGGTTCCAGTGACTGGATAGGCTGCACTCTTAGTGATGTCACTGGTTCCTAGTGACTTGATAGGCTGCACTCTTAGTGAAGTCACTGGTTCCCAGTCACTGGATAGACTGCACACTCAGTGATGTCACTGGTTCCTAGTGACTGGATAGGCAGCGCACTCGGTGATGTCACTGGTTCCTAGTGACTGGATAGACTGCACACTCAGTGATGTCACTGGTTCCTAGTGACTGCATAGGCAGCGCACTCAGTGATGTCACTGGTTCCCAGTGACTGGATAGACTGCACACTCAGTGATGTCACTGGTTCCTAGTGACTGCATAGGCAGCGCACTCAGTGATGTCACTGGTTCCCAGTGACTGGATAGACTGCACACTCAGTGATGTCACTGGTTCCTAGTGACTGCATAGGCAGCGCACTCAGTGATGTCACTGGTTCCTAGTGATTGGATAGGCTGCATTCTCAGGCACGTAGTTGGCTGCATTTTTGGGTGTTAACAGCTAAGTATGATTAGACATAGAGACTACACTGTCTATAATTCCAGTGGTCAGTTCCAAGTTTTCATGTTTTGTAGTTGTTAATTTCTGCCCCAAATTGTAATCATTTAAAACTTTCATTATTGTATGTGTTTGAAGCATGTATTATTTTGCATTTTGTTTAGAAATTAAGATTTATTGAAAGAGAGAATATAATGTATTTGTATTGGTTTAGAATAGTAAATGATGTATATAGCTGTGTTACACAGTCTCTGATGATTATACATGTATGTAAAAGTCTGCATCTCATGTATTTCTATATTGTACTGATGTATGACATAACATGGATTGTTTCTATGCTTTCCTCTGTAGTCCGTCTTTGCTCTGGGCTCCTGTGTTGGAGGGTTAAGTTCGATGGTCCTGAATGACCGGCTTGGACGTAAACGGAGCATCATGTTCTCCGCTCTGCCCGCGGCGGTGGGCTTCCTTCTTATGGGCAGCGCTCAGCATATCTCCATGTTACTTCTGGGCAGGATCTTAACAGGCTTGGCAGGAGGCCTGACGTCCTCGTCCATACCGGTGAGTGGGCCTCATTCAGGGTTTATTCTATCCACATATCTGCTGTGAGACGTCGCCAGGCAGATAGACAGCCGATGTAGCCTTTGTGGCTGAACCAATATTCACATAAAATTCAGTTTATCAATTGAACATTACTGAGGCATGAGGCACATGTATTACAGGCCTCATGGCTCAGTCATGTTATTGGTTCCTACTGAATGTATAGGCTGAATTCACATTAATTGTCTCCTTTCATTGTGTGTAGGCGACAGTTCTCAGACTTTGTAATGACGCAGATATGCGGTGGTGTAACCAAGTCTGCCACAAAAACACTCATGCACAAAGTATACAATTATAAAATGTTTATTCTAACATATAAAAAACCATAATAGGTACAACAAATGTGGGCTATTATCGGTGCCAAATCAATTAATAGCGAGGTAGGTGCACCTACACGCTAAACAAATAATATGTATACCAGTCCAGCAACTGTATAAAAACCGTTCCACTCTATGATTATAGAGATTGAGATGTGATTTTCACGGGATTTCCAAACCCTAATATTAGGGATAATGATATGGAGAATAAAATGGTGTATTTGGGAGGTACAACTCCGAGAGAGTTGATAGAATCCAAAACGGAATGTCAAAAGGTAACAAAGTCTCTTACCAAATTCTGGCGATGTATTATAAGACCGGTACCTTGATATGTACTTTGTACTATATAACCGGAATAGATCCTCCTCTCCTGGATGTAGATATTATACGGAGCTCCGTGTATAGCTCTTATTCTCACCACATGAACTCCAAACACTATTTTTATTTATATCTTATCCAATTACACCGATATATTACCACTTACCAAAGATTCATAAACAACTACAGTCACCTCCTGGGCGTCCCATTATTTCAAGTCTTGGATCGCTGACAGCTAATCTGTCGAGTTATGTAGACTTCTACTTACAAATAGACATAAAACAGATATAGAGGCGCTAGTAATTACTTGATTAAAAAATTATTGACATTTATTGTTATAAACATACACCAGGAACATATATTCCCTAAATAGGGATTTTAACAAAAGGCTCCTATACCTTGGGTGGAGCAGGTAAAAAATCACAGCACTATCAGCTATGAGCACTCGGACAGTTATTTGAAATGACAACCAATATTAATAAAAGTCAATAAACTCCATAGATGAATTGAATGAAAGTGGGGATGACACAATTTGTTAGGAACTCATATAGTGTAGAGTATTATGTTAGACTCTTGCTGAAATACATGTCCAGATGGTATAGCAAACACCATATATGAGTTCTCACAATGCCGTTTATGCAATGGTATAATTTATCAAACCGGCATCATCTCCGCATGAGAGACCACCAGGGAGAGAAACACAATATCAATGGTTTGAAAAGAATAAAGGGGGCGGTGCACCCTTGATCTTAATACAAGCTGGATCTCTTCTGGTGAAATATGATAAAATTAGATCACCATCTTCAGTATAAGGAGAGCGCTTTTCTTGAAAATCTAGAGACCCCGGGGATCTCACTAGCAGATATCTGGTTTGTTTGTATCTCATGCAGACTGACGGACGAAACAACGGCTTTTCCATTCAAAGTTTTTTGCATCTATTTCCAATAATCGTCTGAGGACGCTCTGGAAGATGAAACTTTGAGGTTATATTACGCTAAGCTTCAGTGAGCCGCAATAACCGTCTGAGGACACTCTAGAGGGTGAGAGATCAAAACCACGCTACAAAAAGTGAGTTTCTTTTTTTCAAAAGAACATTTCCAAACTGCAGTTTGCTACATTGACTATACTAAGCGCTCTCCTTATACTGAAGATGGTGATCTAATTTTATCATATTTCACCAGAAGAGATCCAGCTTGTATTAAGATCAAGGGTGCACCGCCCCCTTTATTCTTTTCAAACCATTGATATTGTGTTTCTCTCCCTGGTGGTCTCTCATGCGGAGATGATGCCGGTTTGATAAATTATACCATTGCATAAACGGCATTGTGAGAACTCATATATGGTGTTTGCTATACCATCTGGACATGTATTTCAGCAAGAGTCTAACATAATACTCTACACTATATGAGTTCCTAACAAATTGTGTCATCCCCACTTTCATTCAATTCATCTATGGAGTTTATTGACTTTTATTAATATTGGTTGTCATTTCAAATAACTGTCCGAGTGCTCATAGCTGATAGTGCTGTGATTTTTTACCTGCTCCACCCAAGGTATAGGAGCCTTTTGTTAAAATCCCTATTTAGGGAATATATGTTCCTGGTGTATGTTTATAACAATAAATGTCAATAATTTTTTAATCAAGTAATTACTAGCGCCTCTATATCTGTTTTATGTCTATTTGTCTTTTGGTCTAGGTTTGCATCCTAGCGTTTAGGGGCAGCTGTAATTATCTTATAGGTCCTATCTAGCGCCCTAATATTATTTGTACAACTGTTCTACTTACAACCATTGGTGACAAAATTAAGATCACATATACGGGATTCATCACATTTGTTAGATAAATTTGCGTTCTTAACTATGGACGCCGAATCGCTTTATACAAATATTCCCCATACGAAAGGGATAGAGGTGATAGAAGAAGCACTTAAACTAAATGGTGAATTGCCAGTTGAACTGCAGAAATTTCTGGTAGATTCAATATTTTTTATTTGATGGTAATTATTATTTGTAGACTAAGGGGACGGCCATGGGGACGCGCTTCGCCCCGAGCTACGCCAACCTGTACGTGGGAGCCTTTGAAGAGTCCCACGCGTGGGCGGGCGAGTTCGGGGCGGACCTCGTCCTCTATGGCAGTTATATAGATGACTTGTTTTTTATTTGGAAAGGGGGTGAAGCACGAGCACGAGCTTTTGTTGATTATATGAATCAGAATGAGTATCATCTTAAATTTACTCACAAATACCATGAAACAAACATGGAGTTTCTTGATCTGTCCCTAATGGTTAAAGATGGTAATATTTCCACCTCCACTTTCTTTAAAAAGGTAGATTGTAATAATTATCTCCATTTAAAATGTGCCCATTATCATAAATGGAAAAAGAATATACCAAAAGGACAGTTTATGCGCATACGTCGCAACTGTTCAGATAAAGATACTTATATAGATCAGGCCAAGATATTATCAAAAAATTTCCTAGATAGAGGGTACCCTCCCCTACTTGTTAAACAAGCATTTGAAGAAGTGGAACTAATGAATAGAGGAACTTTGTTGAATTCTAATAATGGGACCCTTGATCCTGAATTAGAAGAGATTGCAGGGGCTAAAAGTGATGGGAAAAGGGATCACAGCAGAGCCAACAAAAATAATGGAAATACAGAATGGGCTTTTATTTCTAAATATAATGAATCTTCTTCAGCAATAAGAAATATATTATGTTCTAATTATTCAATACTAAAACAAGATCCGGTTTTGAAATCTATTTTACCAGAAAAATCAATAGTGGTTTTTAAGAAAGCAAATAATTTAAAAAATTTATTGGCACCAAGTTTTTGGAAAAGACATTCACAAATAATAAAAAAGACATGTGATAATCCTGAAAGCAGTGATAGTTCTATGATGGAAACACAACTAAAATGGTTCTCCTCGGTTCCAGATGGTTCTTATAGATGTGGCGGAACTCGCTGTATAACCTGTAAATATATTAGGAATAAAGAAATTTCAGTGGAAAATGTAGAGTCAAAGAAAATGTATAATATACGCGGTTTTATTAACTGTAATTCTTCTTATGTAATTTACCTACTGAGGTGCAGTTGCAACCTATACTATGTAGGCTGTACGACAAGAAAACTCAAACTGCGTTTCAATGAGCATAGAAGAAATATTTTAAAGGGTTTGAGATCTCACAGTGTGTCGAGACATTTTTATGACAAGCATGATAGTAATCCAGAAGGCCTCTCTATTACTGGTTTAGAATGTGTTAAACCTACAGCAAGAGGAGGAGATAGATATAAAAAATTATGCAAACAGGAGGTATACTGGATTTATCTCTTAGATACATTGTATCCTGTAGGTTTAAATGAGTCTCTTGAACTTAATGATATTATATGAATGAGTTTTATTAGACAATTAGATGTCTGCCTATGTAGTGATCTCTCTCTTTCTTACTTTTTTTATGTTCTATGTCTGCCTGTCAGCAACGGTAGAATTTGGTTTCCATAAAATCTTTTAAATCTTATACCTTTCTGATTATAGTCTAATGTTCACTATAGTATGGACCTAATAAATAGCAATTTTGCTAATGTCAATTCATCCTTCTGTTGGATTGTCAGTTAAATAGAATAATATATATATATATATATATATATTTTATTTTTTAAATGGTTATGTGTGTAACTTGATAAATACTATGTGTATATATGTGTAATTATATGCATATGTATATGTGGAGGAACAACTAAGTGTATGGATACTTGTATGTTTTTAAGAAGAAATGCTAAAACAACAAGAGAACATCACTATATATGAAAAATGTTATTTTGGAAATATGTGTAGATTTTTGTGTGTGTGTATATATATATATATATATATATATATATATATATATATATATATATATATATATATATATATATGCTTTTTCTAATGGATATAATATCCTCTACAAGTATAGGGGCGAAACACTCATGCACGAATTACAAAGGGTTAATTTTTACCAGGTGTTAATTGTTTGCAATTTGCTGTGGTCCTAAAAGACGACCAAAGTCAGTGTGAAACTTATCTCTGAGGAAATCGCCTGTATGGAGATGAAATGCGTCAGTTGAACAGGAAATAATTTTAAACTATTCTTGTGGACTATAGTTCAGTGCCTTATACCAGTGCATCTTTCCACTAACTGTTCACCTTTATACTTCTGAAGAGTCCCGTAGGAGACGGGGACGCACTTTTATGACGTCAGTCACAAGCGGGACCACGCGCTAGTGTTTGGAGTTCATGTGGTGAGAATAAGAGCTATACACGGAGCTCCGTATAATATCTACATCCAGGAGAGGAGGATCTATTCCAGTTATATAGTACAAAGTACATATCAAGGTACCGGTCTTATAATACATCGCCAGAATTTGGTAAGAGACTTTGTTACCTTTTGACATTCCGTATTGGATTCTATCAGCTCTCTCGGAGTTGTACCTCCCAAATACACCATTTTATTCTCCATATCATTATCCCTAATATTAGGGTTTGGAAATCCGGTGAAAATCACATCTCAATCTCTATAATCATAGAGTGGAACGGTTTTTATACAGTTGCTGGACTGGTATACATATGATTTGTTTAGCGTGTAGGTGCACCTACCTCGCTATTAATTGATTTGGCACCGATAATAGCCCACATTTGTTGTACCTATTATGGTTTTTTATATGTTAGAATAAACATTTTATAATTGTATACTTTGTGCATGAGTGTTTTTGTGGCAGACTTGGTTACACCACCGCATATCTTGGTTGTTATATTTATCTATTTTTGGGGTGCAGATCCCCAGCGTTGGTACCGAGTCTGAACAGTCATTTCAGTGCCGGACTAAGTTATATTTTGTTTGTAATGACGCACCTACATTAATGGTGGCAGCAGGTATAACAGTATTCAGGGCGGATATGGAGGAGAGTTAGAAGTGTTGTCTAATTCTCAAAGACCTGACAGCTGCTCAAATTTTAGATCACTTGGATTCAGATTCACTGCCAGACCTGTGTATCCTCCAATAGTATGGAGAGGACTGGAATAACGGAGGACATCTCCAATAGATCAAATGCAGGGTAACAAAAATGAAATTAATTTAAAATGTAATCAGCCATTCAGCAGTATCTTAAAACATATTATAATCAGTGATATTAGAGACTGCTGAAATAGATCAAACGCAAGCTACATTTTAATTAAAAAAAAATCAATATCAATTGCACAGTGTTTACGGTAAGAATTAGCTAGCCAGGCTGCAATAGTCCGCGTTTCAGAATCCGCAGTTAGCGTTTGTGAGGATACCGGGTCTAATGTAACCGTCTGCGCCGCACAGCTGGCCTACCCGATACCTATCCAATGTTCAAAATCACCCAGGCAAATATCCGAAATAATACAAATAAGTTTATTTAACAAAATGGTAGCACAAAACAGCAATAAACATATTTAAATAATAACTTGCAGCAAATAACACTACAGTCTGGCACAGACAACATACAGGGTATAATGAAAACACCTCACCAGTATCCTTGTCACTCTCAGGGACTGCTGTTTACCAATCCCGCTCTCTCCTTTAAGACTACCAGCAAACGTAGCGCCCTGAGTCACTGTTTGACTGAGTTACTCTGTTTTCGGCGGACACACAGCTCTCCAAGACCTGGAGAGGTAGATCAGGGCAATGGCAGTACTCCAGGGACCGATTGTCCTGTTCCTGTCAGGGCAGAGATCTATATTTCAATGCCAGCCTGACTTCAGCTATCACTTGGGAGTGAATGCCAATTTGCTGTCTACCTAGAGCTCTCTTTTAAGCCCAAAAATGACCTCATCAGCAATTTCAGGACCTGCCTGATTGGTCCTTTTCTGTGTTTACCTTTTCACAGGTAAATATACTGCCAAAGGGATAACAGATGAGTCACTCCTGATTTAATTAGGGACAGGTATTGTTCTGTGGCTATACAGCAGAGTTTGTTAAAACAGGAGAGATCACAATCCAGTTGCATTTACATTTAAATACACAATGCTGTCCTCTGTAATAAAAGATCGAGCTCACATCTAAACAAAGACAAGAGATCCCTTGGTGTGCTGTACATTCATACAGGACTGGTGGACAATAACCCTATTGCCTAAACTGAAACAATGGAGTAATCTGCAAGATAATGATACATGCTGGCAGACCTTTTACTACTTTCAAAATAGAATATACACTAGTCTAAATATGACTTGAGAAATATGGGGAACCCGAGGGCTAAAAAAAGTATATGTTTTTTATGTCCACCGTTGACAGGTTGAGACGATATTAATACCTCGTTTCTCCACAGCGTTGTATGTGCAAAACAACTAACGAAGGACACGCGCAGCCTGTCTGACCTACTACTCATTGCTGCAGACAGCAGTGATTGTCTATTGTTGTGACCATTCCATCCAGTCCCGTCACCCGCCGGTGCCAGCCGGTCCCGTCACCCGTCGGGACCGTCACACGTCGGTACCAGCCAGACCTGCTTCATAAAATATTGTGGAGGTTATACATCACAGATGGGACAAGTGTTCCATTATGTAACCCTGGCTCAGATACATTAATCCCTCCTGTACCTACCTACAAGCGTTACACAATATGTATTACTGAGTGTGCAGTATTTATCTGTGCCTGGCAGAGTAGCATTTGTTTCTCTTAGCCTCCTTATTACATGGCATCGAGTCCCTGGAAAATAATTTTGCTTATCCAACAACCTTTCTCTGGTTGAATGTCGTGACATTGTTGCCTGGTTGGAATAGAACATTCAGCTGCTGCAGAACCTCTTACTAAGCTGCACTGTCAGGTATTGCTCTGCTACATGAGTGTGTATCGCTCACTCTCCTTTACAGAATGACAAAAGCTCGCATCTGCTTTTCTCACTTATTTTCCAATTGCAATTACCTGGGCTGTTTTGGTAACTAGTGTTACCACTAGTCCGATGAGCTCTTCTACAAGAGGTACTCCCATCTCAGGTAGCAGCTAGTGACCGTTCTACACATGTACCTCAGTAATAGGGAACAGGTTTCAGACTGGCGTCTGACTGTAAGAGAGGCCAACGGTTCAGAGTAACGCTGTATATTATATACTTATATAATTGTCATTCTCCCAGTATCTAGATTTATACTTCTAGTAACTTTCTGCCATTTCATAAAGAATAAATATGATCAGGATTTGTAAATTGTTCTGTCACTCTGAGTGGTAACAGATGCACCAAGAACATTGATTTCCTGTATGTTGTACATGTTACGGTGAGATGTGCCGATATAACCATGTTACCATATTCCACAATAGCTCCTCTGTCCCTAACCATACATAGAGGACATTACTCACATACCACAGCTATTTCTGTTTCTCCTCTCTCAAAAACCGTGCCATCTATAAATTACTCTCAGTATGGAGAATTAGGCCCTAAATCCGCAAGTTTTTCCCAATACAGCAGTGTATAGGTGCCATCCCTGTGAGGTGTAGAATATCCCGCTGTATCATCCCATAGCGAGTTGTACCTGTCGGCTCACTCTGGCTGCACATAGGCGGTCTGCCCACACACATCCCCCTGGGCAACTGACTGCTGTGTGCTCTGCAATCGGGTGACGGCCTCACACGTAACCGCGGAGGTCATCCAGCGCCTCCGTCCACCCGGACGAAGCCACAAATAGCACAGTGGTTATAAATAACCGTATTGGCTAACCAAATCTGTGTGTGATTGTAAGCATGTGTGGGCTGGGCCAATGTCACTGTCTGTTTCATGTCATTGTATGTAGCTTGTTTATAACATTATTATATTAATGTACAGGACTGTGTAATATGTCAGCATACTATGCAGAGAGGAATACAGTAATACAATACATACAACCTATTAGATTGATGCCACATTATGTACCAGTCTGACTGGTAGATAGACCCTAAATGGCCATTATACAATGCTGTAATATTTCTATTTAGTAAACAATCCTCCAACTTTCCTATCACTAAGAGGAAATTGTATCCTCCAGAGATGCCCCTGGCAGCCACGCCGGTCTAGCCAGTGCCCGGTGTGGCCAGAAGGTTCTTCTGTGGCTCTGCTACAATCTAGGTCTAGAAGACTCTGCATTGTCCTGACCTCTGTACCACACTGGAAGTAACTGCACAGAGTGTGGAATAGGCTGATGGAAAATAATGTTTTATCTAGTAATAAATCTGCAGTATCTTTCCTTGATTAGTAATTATTACATGGAAATACATTTATTGCCTCCCGCCGCCTTCTTATTATAATTTATTTAAAAAAAGGATTATAAATTCATATTAAACATGAGAAAGGAAGTATGTGCGTGTGTGTATGTGTATATATATATATATATATATATATATCTATATCTATATGTTTTCATGTTGTGGGTGCAAGTAGTAGATGTATAAGTAACACAATGTCATGAAAGGTGATCAGATAGGATAAGTTCAGCACTGGTGTGATACATCATCATCATCATCATCATCATTTATTTATATAGCGCCAACATATTCCGTAGCGCTTTACAATTGGGGACAAACGTAATAAACTAATAAACAAACTGGGTAAAACAGACAAAGAGGTGAGAAGGCCCTGCTCGCAAGCTTACAATCTATGGGACAATGGGAGATTGACACATGAGGTTAAGTATACATTTTGCATCTTGGCCCAGCCAGACTGCAAAGGTAGGGTGACTCATAAGCTAAATGATCCTGTCACACAACAATGTTGGTCCGGGGGTAGTTGTCTTGTGTGAAATTGTGTAACAGGCTAAAGGTAGTGAGGTTAAGATGGTGGTTGAGGAATATTATAAGCTTGTCTGAATAGGTAGGTTTTCAGAGAACGCTTGAAAGTTTGTAGACCAGAGGAGAGTCTTATTGTGCGAGGGAGAGAGTTCCATAGAGTGGGTGCAGCCCGAAAAAAGTCCTGTAACCGGGAATGGGAGGATGTAATGAGGGTGGATGAGAGACGCAGATCTTTTGCAGAACGGAGTTGCCGAGTTGGGAGATATTTTGAGACAAGAGAGGAGATGTATGTTGGTGCAGCTTTGTTGATGGCCTTGTAGGTTAGTAAAAGTATTTTATATTGGATTCGGTAGAAGACAGGCAGCCAGTGTAGAGACATACAGAGTGATCAGGGCCGGACTGGCC
This sequence comes from Mixophyes australis, assembly GCA_036250195.1. Taxonomy (NCBI): domain Eukaryota; kingdom Metazoa; phylum Chordata; class Amphibia; order Anura; family Limnodynastidae; genus Mixophyes; species Mixophyes australis. The sequence goes on from JAVHZZ010000009.1 coordinate 1,825,185, forward strand.
ATCTGGCACTTCTGGCAAATGCCAGAAGGGCCGATGGCTATATGGGCCGGCCCGACTCCCCCTGTCTTCTTGATGGCTGGTTCCAGGAACCAGCCACCTCTGCTGCGCGCTCCCCAGCTCCCTCCCCCGTTATGCTGTGCAGCCAGTTACACTGGTGAGTTTACTTTTTTTTATAATTAGTTTTTTCTTTTACTGAAGAGGGGGGGTGCCGCGATTTTCGGGGGGGGGAGGGGGTCGTGGGGGTGCCGTGATTTTCGGGGGGGAGGGGGGGGTCGCGGGGGTGCCGCGATTTTCGGGGGGGTGCCCGCGATTTTAGGGGGGGTCGCAGGGTGCCGCGATTTTAGGGGGGGTCGCGGGGGTGCCGCGATTTTCGGGGGGGGGTGTCCGCGATTTTCTGGGGGGGGTCGCGGGGGTGAGAGCCCGGGGATGCTGGGAAAGGGGGTGAGAGCCAGGGGGTGCTGGGAGAGGGGGTGAGAGAGCCGAAGGGGGTGCTGGGAGAGGGGGTGAGAGAGCCGGAGGGGGTGCTGGGAGAGGGGGTGAGAGAGCCGAAGGGGGTGCTGGGAGAGGGGGTGAGAGAGCCGAAGGGGGTGCTGGGAGAGGGGGTGAGAGCCAGGGCATGCTGGGAGAGGGGGTGAGAACCAGGGGGTGCTGGGAGAGGGGGTGAGAGAGCCGAAGGGGGTGCTGGGAGAGGGGGTGAGAGAGCCGGAGGGGGTGAGAGAGCCGGAGGGGGTGCTGGGAGAGGGGGTGAGAGCCAGGGCATGCTTGGAGAGGGGGTGAGAGAGCCGAAGGGGGTGCTGGGAAAGGAGGTGAAAGCCGAAGGGGGTGCTGGGAAAGGGGGAGAGAGAGCTGAAGGGGGTTCTGGGAAAGGGGGAGAGAGAGCTGAAGGGGGTTCTGGGAAAGGGGGAGAGAGAGCTGAAGGGGGTTCTGGGAAAGGGGGAGAGAGAGCTGAAGGGGGTGCTGGGAGAGGGGGTGAGAGAGCTGAAGGGGGTGCTGGGAGAGGGGGTGAGAGAGCTGAAGGGGGTGCTGGGAGAGGGGGTGAGAGAGCTGAAGGGGGTGCTGGGAGAGGGGGTGAGAGAGCCAAAGGGGGTGCTGGGAAAGGGGGTGAGAGAGCCGAAGGGGGTGAGAGAGCCAAAGGGGAAGAGGTGCTGTGAGAGGGGTGAGAGAGCCATGGGGTGCTGGGAGAGGGGGTGAGAGCCAGGGGGTGCTGGGAGAGGGGGTGAGAGAGCCGAAGGGGGTGCTGGGAAAGGGGGTGAGAGCCAAAGGGGAAGGGGTGCTGGGAGAGGGGGTGAGAGAGCCAGGGGGTGCTGGGAGAGGGGGTGAGAGAGCCAGGGGGTGCTGGGAGAGGGGGTGAGAGAGCCAAAGGGGAAGGGGGTTCTGGGAGAGGGGGTGAGAGAGCCAGGGGGTGCTGGGAGAGGGGGTGAGAGAGCCAAAGGGGAAGGGGGTTCTGGGAGAGGGGGTGAGAGAGCCAAAGGGGAAGGGGGTGCTGGGAGAGGGGGTGAGAGAGCCAAAGGGGAAGGGGGTGCTGGGAGAGGGGGTGAGAGAGCCAAAGGGGAAGGGGGTTCTGGGAGAGGGGGTGAGAGAGCCAGGGTGGTAGGGAGTGCAGGAAGAGGAGTGAGAGAGCCGGGGGGTAGAGGGTGCAGGAAGACGTGTGAGAGAGCCAGGGGAGTAGGTGGTACAGGAAGATGTGTGAGAGACAGCGGAGAAGGTGGTGCAGGGGGTTAAGGAGAAGATGGTGCAGGGGCATAGGTAAAAGAAAGTGTAAAGGGAGAGACATCTTAAGAATGGGAATGTCAGGGATGCAGCCATCATAAAACACAAGTAGTAATGAAGAATGGAAATGCACAGAGGGGACAAGTGTTAAAAAAAAAATAAAAATCAAGCCTTCATACTCCATTCACTTATATTTTCTATACCCCCACTCCTAAATTTCTGCTTCGACCACTGCCCTCTATTCCTGCTCCCCACTGCCTGTGTGAGGTGACAGCTGCTGATCCCTCCTTGCCCAGCATGCCCAGTAGGAGAACAGAACACAGGATGCCATAATCAGGTAAGTTCATATATTTTCTCGTGTGCAATATGTTTTTAACCATCCTTTCTTGAACTGGGAACACTACAGCGTATCCAATAATGTTTAACACTATGTATTGCTCATTATTGCGCTGTAATGTTTTTTGCATATTTATCTGTACAGAGATTTTTAATTAAGAGGAAAAAACATTGCTTGTCATAAATTTTATCTGTAATTATGTCAATATATCTATTTTTGTTTGCATTGTAAATGATGTATTAAGCTGCTCTTGGGACTCACACTCCGTATCGGATATGCTGTACCAATTTTTATTTGTGAATGAGTTTTTGTCTGAGCTTTACTAATGATTTGGGGGCACTACTATGGCATAATGTTATTTGGGGTCACTATTGTGGCATAATATGATTTGGAGGCACTGTTGTGACATAATATGATTTGTGGGCACTACTGTATGGTATATGTTTTGGGGGCACTACTATGCCATAATATGATTTGTGGGCACTTCTGCATGACCAAATATGAATTGAGGGTAATACTATGTGGCATAATATGACCTTGGGGCACTACGATGTGGCATAATATGAACTGGGCACACTACGGTGTGGCATCATATGAACTTCTGCCAAAGGCAAGTTTTTCATTGTTGAATATGATGGGAGCCCAAAGAAGTTGCTGTATCAGGGCCCAAAATTCCTCTTGTCAGTCCTGCCTGTGAGTCAAGGGGGTAGACGTCTCCAGGTAAATAATCTAAATGTTTCCTATCTAATCAAACTGATGGATCATGATGGGTCACATCCAATTATTTCTCACCCACCTCCTCTATCCCCCTTAATTTATATACTGTGTTATTTAAAATGAATAGAAAAGACGCATATCCAATTACTGTAGTAAAACAAAAATATTTTTCTCTGACATTTTGCTGTAGATGGAAATACTTTTAATGCGGCCGTGTGGGTTCAACTGATCATTCAATAGTTATGTTTTTTTTAGATATATGTTAGTTTTATTTCATGTGGAATGATTCATGAAAATTCTGCCATTACTATTTCATTGAGGGAAAAGGGTACCTGTTACCTATATGTGTGTGTAAGTACTCTGTTCGTAGTTGCTATTTTGTGGGAGATTTGAAAAAAGCAAAACATTGTTTCCTACAGTGGCGTCTGTATAATTGGTGGTATTGCTGTAGTATGGGGTGGCGTGCTGGTGGCAATGTTGTAGTGTGTTTGGTGCTTAGTATTGCTAATAAGTAGGAGAGGGTATTGCTATAATGTGGGGGGTGACGCTGGACGCTGTAATGTGGGGGGTGATGCCGGTTGCTGTAATGTGGGGGGTGGTGCTGGACGCTGTAATGTGGGGGGTGATGCTGGACGCTGTAATGTGGGGGGTGATGCTGGACGCTGTAATGTGGGGGGTGATGCTGGACGCTGTAATGTGGGGGGTGATGCTGGACGCTGTAATGTGGGGGGTGACGCTGGACGCTGTAATGTGGGGGGTGATGCTGGACGCTGTAATGTGGGGGGTGATGCTGGTTGCTGTAAGGTGGGGGGTGATGCTGGTTGCTGTAAGGTGGGGGGTGATGCTGGACGCTGTAATGTGGGGAGTGATGCTGGACGCTGTAATGTGGGGAGTGATGCTGGACGCTGTAATGTGGGGGGTGATGCTGGACGCTGTAATGTGGGGAGTGATGCTGTAATGTGGGGGGTGATGCCGGTTGCTATAATGTGGGGGTGATTGATGTAGTATGAGTGTGTGTGGGGGGTTATTTATTGCTGTAATTTGGGTACTAATAGTGTATTGTCATGGTATTTATTGATGTAATTGGGGTGCTAATAATGTAATGTTGAGGGTCATTAGGAGAAATAAATACCCCCTCCCCCCCCACACACACTCATACTACATCATGTTGTACTGCGTCAGCATCAGTGTGCAATAATATAGTGCATGGAGCCCACGTGGGCCTGTGTGCTTTAAATGCCAGGGCTGATTTTTAGTCCCAGTCCGGCCCTGAGAGTGATTCAACAGAGGAATAGCTATTTGCAAGGAAAATCAGTCTTGCCGAAGCATGCAAAATAGATTTTAGGGGTTTGAGTCTGTTTTTGGGAAGACCAGTAAGGAGGGAATTGCAATAGTCAATGCGGGAGATGATTAGTGCATGAATTAAGGTTTTAGCAGTGTCTTGTGTGAGATATGTGCGGATTCTGGAAATGTTCTTTAGATGTATGTAACATGATTTAGATATAGAGTCAATGTGGGGAACAAAGGATAGGCGTGAATCAAGGATTACACCTAGGCAGCGAGCTTGTGGGGTGGGATTTATGGTCATGTTATCAACAGAGATAGAAATGTCAGGTATGCTCTTGTTGGCGGGTGGGAATATTATTAACTCTGTTTTAGAAAGATTAAGTTTTTAAAGCAAATATTAAGAGCTACCTCCGCTCTTGTCAGTTACCCAAACTCAGTAGAAGTCAATTGGCAACTCTTAACGCAGAGCTTACCCCAGAAGAAATTACTGAGGCCATTAAAGCACTGAAACGTCAATCAGCCCCGGGACCGGATGGATTTTCTTCTATATATTACAAAAAATTTGTCCGCCAACTGGTCCCCATGCTTTCAGGGTTATTTAGCTCTGTACTTGAAGGAGGCAAATTTGATGGAGCTACCACCGGAGCGGGGATCGTCGTAATACCTAAACCAGACAGAGATCCGACGGAAGTGAGTAACTATAGACCCATTTCCCTGCTCAACGTTGATCTAAAACTTTTTGCTAAGATACTAGCAAATAGACTAGGGGCTGTTCTCCCTTCACTGGTCCACCCGGACCAAGTCGGATTTGTTCCAGGAAGGCAAGCCTCAGATAACACAAGAAGAATAATAGACTTAATCCATATAGCTAATAGTACGTCTCTCCCTGCCTTGGTGGTTGCTCTAGACGCTGAGAAAGCGTTTGATAGAGTGGCTTGGCCATTTATTCAGCAGACTTTAGGAGGCATGGGGATCCAAGGTTCCTTTTGTAAGGGGATCTCGGCGCTGTATCATAATCCAACGGCTTCAGTTTTAGCGAACGGTCTCGCATCCACACCCTTTAAAATAAGTAATGGCACTCGACAGGGCTGCCCCCTATCACCCTTACTCTTTGCCCTTATTATGGAACCCTTAGCAGCTAGAATTAGAAGCAATACGGAAATCACGGGTATTCCCACGAGTTCTAGAGATAATAAGATAGCCCTGTATGCTGATGATGTCATACTCACATTAACTAACCCACACACTTCATTGCCTAACCTTTTTGAAGAAATATCGCTCTATAGTTCCCTATCGAACTACAAAATTAATGCAGACAAGTCTGAAATTTTAGATCTTAATATTCCTCAACATATCACCCAGCCACTTAAAACCACTTATAATTTTCGATGGCAGCACAATAAGATCAAATATCTGGGAATATACCTAACCAAGAATTACTCCTCCCTATACGCGGCCAATTTCCCTAGACTAATTAATGCAATTAGGGGTGACCTAACTCAATGGAATAAATTTCATATTTCCTGGATTGGCAGGATGGCTTCAATCAAAATGAATGTGTTGCCCAGGTTACTCTATCTGTGGCAAACGCTCCCAATTCAGATTCCCTTACATGTTCTTCAGCACCTTCAGCAAATGGTATCTAAATTTGTATGGGCAGGGCGTAAGCCTAGAGTGCGTATGCGAATACTCACTTAACATCAAACCTCTGGAGGACTGGGCCTCCCAAACATAATAAAGTATTATAGAGCCACGCACATGTCACAATGTATCTTATGGCACTCACCCCCACAGTATAGAGTGTGGACGCAGATTGAGGCAGACATATTGCAATTATATTCTCCATATTCCTTACTCTGGATACCATCCCAGCATAGGACTAGACATTTAGCCCAGCTTCCAACTGCTCGTTTTTCTGTCTCATTATGGGATCAAGTGACCAGATTTTACAAGTTGCGATCTAATTACCCACTCCTTGTCCCACTTTGGAATAATAAAAACTTTGAGCCAGGGTTAGATCATAAAATGTTTCATTACTGGTCCGCACATAATTTGCTCTTCATTAGGGATCTGGTCCCGGCTGGGGTTTTTCCTACATTCTCAGACTTACAGAGAAGATTACATTTGCCCCAAAAAATCTTTTATCAATATCTTCAACTTAGGCACCTCTATCGATCCTTAAACGCGCCTCCCCCCTCGGTTCGATGTTCTACTTTAGAATCTTTATGTCGCTGTTCCCCCACTACTAAAGGCTTAATTTCCACTTTGTATCAATTGATTAACAACTTTGGCCAACCCGAAAAAGACCCTCATGAGCTTGCCTGGGAGAGGGACACCGGGGAGACACTGACTCCTAAAGAATGGTCAAAGGTAAGAGCTAATATAGCCAAGTCATCTATATCAGTTAGGATAAAGGAAAACTCTTACAAAATTTTCTACAGATGGTATTTGGTCCCCTCTCGTCTCCACTCTATCTTTCCGACTACTAGCGACAGATGTTGGAGAGGGTGCGGTCTACGAGGTACCCTGTTGCACGTTTGGTGGTGTTGCCCTAAACTACGACCTTATTGGCAACAAATTCATAATCTCATCAAGGATATTACACTGGTTAAAATGCCCGAGTCCCCCCTATACTCGCTTCTTCCTAGACGGCTCCCGGGCACTAGTCACTCCACACAAAAACTTATCAATCATATATTGAATGCCTCTAAATGTTTAATTGCCGCTCTATGGAAAAACACCTCTCCCCCCTCGCTCTCAGCCACTATCAATACAGTTTGGTCAACCTATAGGATGGAAAGCATCACAGCTCTTCTCAAAGACAAACCAGTGAACTTCAAAAACACATGGTCTTCCTGGACGAGTTACTATGATGCTGAGCCTCCCTTGACAAGTCTCTGTTGTTTTGATATGTACCCTCGTCAGGTTTAAGAAGGATCACTACGGTTATAAGTTTTAGAAAATCCTAAACTAATTTGATCTCCGTGTAACCACACGGGTTAACGCTCCTCTTTCCTATATTCTGATGCATAAAACAATGAGTAGAATATTTTCCTGTTCCCCTCCCCATCCCTAAAACCTTTCCTTCCCCCATTGTTCGTCTCCCCCCTCCCCCTGAAAAATAAAAACAAACAACATTTTTCTTTTCCATGAATAACCGGATTTTAGATAATTTATCTTTCTTACTATTGTGTGTAATCATTTGAGTTTCATATGTATACAGTATGTTTATACATTCTCTTGGTATGTTTCAAACTCATTGTTTTGTTTTGAAAAAAAACCCTAATAAAAATTACTTTAAAAAAAAAAAAAAAAAGAAAGATTAAGTTTGAGTTGACGAGAGGACATCCAAGATGAAATGGCAGAAAGACAGTCAGTTACACGGGACAACACAGATGTCGAGATATCAGGAGAGGATAGATAGATTTGGGTATCATTCACATAGAGATGATACTGAAAGCCAAAGGAACTTATTAGATTTCCAAGAGAAGCGGTATAGATAGAGAACAGCAGAGGACCTAGCACCGAGCCTTGTGGTACTCCAACTGATAGGGGAAGCGGAGCAGAGGTGGCTCCAGAGAAATTAACAGTGAAAGAGCGATTAGAGAGGTAAGATGAGAACCAGGATAGAACTGTGTCTTGAAGACCTAGGGATTGCAGCGTTTGTATGAGAAGAGAGTGGTCAACGGTGTCAAATGCAGCCGAGAGATCAAGGAGAATTAGGAGAGAGTAATGGAGTTCAGTCTTAGCAGTGATCAGATCATTAACAACCTTGGTCAGCGCAGTCTCTGTGGAGTGTTGAGAACGAAAGCCAGACTGAAGAGGATCCAACAGGTTGTTTGCAGAAAGAAAGCGTGTGAGGCGAGTGTAGGCAAGTCTCTCTAGAAGCTTGGAGGGGCAAGGGAGCTGAGAGATGGGACGGTAATTTGAGAGAGAGTTTGGGTCAGAGTTTTGTTTTTTTAGAATAGGAGTAATCACTGCATGCTTGTATAGCGATGGAAAGATGCCAGTAGAGAGTGAGAGATTACAGATTTGAGTTAGAGGTGAAATGAGCACAGAAGACAGGGATCTACCAATTTGCGAGGGAATAGGATCAAGAGGACAGGAGGTAGAGTAGGAAGATAAGAAGAGCGTAGAAATTTCCTCTTCATTTGTGGGGTCAAATGAAGAGAGGGTGTCAGAGGGTAGTGGGAAGGAAATGAGCTGATGGCTTGTTGAGGAAGAGGATACCATTTCTAGTCTGATCTTGTCAATCTTGTCCTTGAAGTAGGAAGCAAGATCCTGAGCACTGATAGTAGATGGAGGGTTCGGGGTGGGAGGATTGAGAAGATGATTAAATGTATTGAAAAGGCGTTTGGGGTTAGAAGCCTGAGCATAGATAAGAGATTGAAAGTATGTTTGTTTTGCAGTGTCCAGAGCATTTCGATAGGAGTGGTAGACAGAAGTATATGTGAAGAAGTCATTAGAGCTTCGAGATTTACGCCAGTGACGTTCTGCTTTACGGGACAGTTTTTGAAGATTTCGTGTTGCTTTGGTGTGCCACGGTTGACATCGAAGTCGACGTGTAGTATGAAGTGTCGCTGGAGCCACTTGATCAAGGGCCGTTGCTAAGGTTAGGTGAAAATGAGGTACTGCCATCTCAGGGGATGAGAATGTAGAGATAGGGGAGAGAAGGTGTTGGAGAGAGGTGGAAAATTGTTGAAGATTAATAGAATTAAGATTCCTACGAGTATGAGGAGGCTTGGTTGAGTTAGACAGTAGAGAGGTTAGAGCAGTGGGGGTGAGAGTGTAGCTGATAAGGTGATGATCCGAGAGGGGGAAGGGTGTATTAATAAAATTAGAAACTGAGCATAGTCTAGAGAAAACAAGATCAAGGCAGTGGCCATCCTTATGAGTAGATGATTCAATCCACTGGGAGAGGTCAAGTGAGGATGTTAGAGAGAGTAGTTTGGAAGCAGCTTTGGAAGGTGGGTTATCAATGGGGATGTTGAAGTCACCCATGATGATGGTGGGGATGTCTGAAGATAAGAAGTGAGGGAGCCATGCAGAGAAATCCTCAATAAATTGTTGGTGTGCTCCAGGGGGACGATAGATCACTGCAACACGTAGGGAGAATGGATTAAAAATGCGAATAGCATGTACTTCAAAAGATGTGAACGTGAGTGATGGCACATTTGGTAGAACTGTGTATGTGCACTGTGGGGAGAGAAGTAGTCCAACCCCACCTCCTTGTCTGCCTTCAGGTCTGGAGGTGTGGGTGAGATGGAGGCCACCATGTGAAAGTGCTGCAGGTGAGGCAGTGTCTGATTGCATGAGCCATGTTTCTGTTATTGCCAGAAGGTTGAGGTTTTTTGAGAGGAAGAGATCATGAACGGAGGTAAGTTTGTTACAAACAGAGCGTGCATTCCAAAGGGCACATTTAAAGGACTTGGGAAGAGAGGGGAGACAGGTGATGTGTTTGAGGTTTGCTATAGAACGGTAGTGTTCTGATGTATGTGTGTGTGAGGAGTGTGGGGGACCTGGATTAGGTGATATATCACCAGCTAATAGAAGCAGAGTGAGCGAAAGATAGGCAAGGGGATTGTAAGATGTGTGGCCTTTTATTTTCTGGCGACAGGTGGATGCTGTACTTGTTAGAGATAATAAATAGGACAACAGTTCATGGGTGTTAAATAGAGGTGAGTGGAGTAATGCAGGTGCAATATGAACAAATTTGTGTGTTGGTGGAGGGGTAAGAGATGACACAGTCCTAAAGATCATGCCATGAAATGAGACTAAGAAAAGCAATTTGTGAAACATTGTGATAAAAGGGGTAAAAGCAAAAAGCAAGGGTATTTTAAGAATTACCTCTTAGCAGTATTCCATATAAATAGACAAGTAGTGCAGAAATAGGCTGTGGCAGATGTTGCTTATTGCTGGGAGTAAAAGCAAGTCAAATGTAGTCCAATGTTTGTCCAACTGTGTTGTCTAACTGTGCATTTTCGTCCACTTTGTGAGGAAATCACACACGTCTAACCCCACATACGTCTCCCCATAGAATGAGGCTAAGATGTAGTCAGTCTAATTTAGGAATACACTACAGATGTGCTAATTGGTCAGCTAATCAAAGGAAAAGAAAACATTTGTGGGAAAGGATAGAGGAGGCCAGATACCTATCATAAATTAGGCAGCAATAAAAGACTGTGCCAACCTAAGTTTAAACAGATAACCGTTTCCTATAACATACTTAAACACAGGTTGCAGGGATGAAATTCACAGAATAATGATCAGAGTAGGTGTGATACAATAAAGCTGGTACATTAGCTCAGACCAGCAATAGATTGTCACCACTCGGTTCTCCAGAGGCTCTTGTTTCCAGTAAGGGTGCTTTATACTTCTTCACAACCTTCTGGTCATGGTTTTATTTACCACTCTTATTGATGACTGTGTGTGAATTATTTGATTACTTTGACCCTTGGTGGGTGCATGAGATAACCTAACCAGTACGAGATGGCCTGGGTCCCAGTATAACATCCCCAGTGTGGTGTCTTCATGTCATAATAAACACCAGACCCATCGTGTCTGTGAGATGCTGAGATTCCTCCCTCCCCCAAAGACTACCAGCCACGGCAGGTCCCTGGAGTCTGCGCATTGTCACCCCAGTAGTCCCAGTATCATGTTAAGGGTCCCCAAGACTCCTGCCCATTATACAAACATAGTATAAAAGAGCTAATAATACAACTGACACTTTTTTAAAAATAAAACCTTATTTCCCTGCATGATCCAGTGGGAATCCTCCTTCCATGACAGTCCACCAGGTGTAAAATAAAATCCCTATGACATGACGAGATCTCCTCCATTCAGAGGATCAGTAACCGCTCAGCCAATCACAAGCAGCCAGCCTGGGAAACACTTGTGATTGGCTGAGCAGCTGTTGATTGATTGGTGGTTTCCCTGGTATAGCTTTAGATGCAGCTATACACTAGATTTTTAGGCTGGATAAGATACATGCAACTGAAAATACAGATGTAAAAACATAAATGTGCTGACATTATTTCTTGTGTGTTTAAAACATATTTTCGTTTTTTAACTGTGACATAGCACTTAGAGGTTTATACCTTCAGACAGCTTTTACTTGCTGCTTTGTTCCTGCCCTCCTGCAACTTTTTCTACAATGGGCAAAATCACTAAACTTCTCTTCCTAGAGGAGACCATGGTTAAAAATCACAGATGGGTCAGACAGATACAGCAGCGCATTCAGTAAAGGATGCAGGAGGGTGCGTAAAAGTCACAAACTTGCCTGAAGGTAGAAAGAAAACTCCTTTAAACTGATGCGCTAGACCAGGCCTGGCCAACCTGTGGCACTCCAGGTGTTGTGAAACTACAAGTCCCAGCATGATCTGCCAGCAGGGTATGTTGAAGAGGCAGAGGATGGCCAGGTCTGCGCTAGACAACCTGCTTCTTGGGTCTCAGAATAAGGTATAACCAGTTATTTTAATAAACCTCTTAGTAAAATAACGTTAGTACACATAATACTGTCAGTTTGTAGCTAGGTAGAAGGGCCCTACCGGTTTATCCTTTATATATATATATATATATATATATATATATATATATATATATATAAAATATATTAGATTTTGGTCTGTGTAAATTGTCACATTATATTTTCCTAATTGTGTTTTAGGTGTATATCTCGGAGATTTCCCACTCTGGAGTTAGGGGAGCGCTGGGCGCTTGTCCTCAGTTATTGGCTGTTTGCGGTGCCCTGGTTCTGTATGCGCTCGGTACGTATCTTCCTGATCTACAAAGACCTAGTTACAAGGCAGATTAGTTTATTTCTGTAGCCCTTATACAGATGTGCTATGTATCCAGTGCACATCCCAGGGAATACAAGTAACGAGCTCGGATGAGGCTGGTTCTTAGAGACTTCATCACCTTCATTGTTCTGAATAGAGTATCATCCAATATAATAGCTGCCTCCACTGTGTTTCCACTCTGTAACTTCTACTAATAGTACAATGGGAGCTGTAGTCCTGTGATGGGGGTTTGTGTTTTATCCTGTTGGTACAATTCTCATTTATGTGTCCCCCCACCCATTACAGACACATTTACAAAGGCCATGTTTATGATGATTTATAACATTATATTATTCACACCACCTGTCTATCACTGAGGTTAATGGGTTCCTTGTTGCTATTACTGTCTATAGAGCAATACAATAGATCGTTGCTATTGTAATTATAATATATATACAAGGTATGTCTATTAAATAACGAGACTTTGATTTCACCTAGTAAACAAAGCAGTCAGAACCGGTTATAACTCATATGTAGTAACCTCAAACCTGTCTGAATCTGCATGACAAGCTGCAAAACTCTATGAGGTTCAGTTCATTGTGTGTCACTATTTAGTTTGGTTCTGTTTTCTGTAGAGTGCCGAAAAATGTTAAGTTTAAAAGTTGAACAATGTGTCAATTTGACATTTTTAGTAAAATTGCACAAAACACCAACATAATGTTTTCAAATGCTTACTATGGCCTATGGGAATGACTGCCTGTCTCGTGCGCGTGTGTTTGAGTGGCACAAAAGATTTAGCGAGGGACATGAGAATGTCGAAGATGATGAACGCCCTGGACGACCTTACACTTCAAGAACCAAAGAATATGTAGAAAAAATCAGTTAGATTGTTGGAAAAGACCGCTGACTCAGTGGTCGAATGATCGCTGAATCCGTGAACATTGACAAAGACACTGTATGGAAATTTTTGCGTGAGGATCTTAACATCTTTTGGTTCTCACACCAAAGCAAAAAGAACGTCGCAAGGAATGTTGTGTTGACATTCTTCAGCAACTTGACACAGATCCAAACCTGTTGTTTCATAAAGTAATCACTTGTGATGAGACCTAGGGCCTGATTCATTAAGGATCTTAACTTGAGAAACTTCTTATTTCAGTCTCCTGGACAAAACCATGTTACAATGCAAGGGGTGCAAATTAGTATTCTGTTTTGCACATAAGTTAAATACTGACTGTTTTTTCATGTAGCACACAAATACTTGATAACTTATTTGTACACTGAAATTTAAAGTTGATATGTGTGTGCTACATGAAAAAATAGTCAGTATTTAACTTATGTGCAAAACAGAATACTAATTTGCACCCCTTGCATTGTAACATGGTTTTGTCCAGGAGACTGAAATAAGAAGTTTCTCAAGTTAAGATCCTTAATGAATCAGGACCCTAGTTCTTCCAGCACAATTCTGAAACCAAAAGACAGTCAATGCACTGGAAAACACCGTCATCACAAAAGAATGAAAAAAGCTTGTTAAAGCAAGTCAAAATTCAAAGCAATGCTCATTTTTTATATCAAGGGTGTAATTTTGGAAGAATGGGTTCCAGAAGGCACAACAGTTTATTAGCATTATTATAATGAAGTTTTGCAAAAGCTGAAAGAGTCAGAAAGAAACGGCCGCAACTTTGGAAAATGGTTTTTTTCTTCACCAGGACAATGCGCCTGCTCACACAGCACTTTCTGTGAAGCAGTTTTTGACCGACAAACACATTACTACACTTATTCCATATTTGTCCCATTTAACACCTTGCGATTTTTATCTTTTCCCAAAAGTTAAATCTTTGCTTAAAGGAACACATTTGTGCGTGTGTGTGTGTGTGTATATATATATATATATATATATATATATATATATATATATATATATATATATATATATGTGTATATATATATATATATATATATATATATATATATATATATATATATATATGTGTATATATATATATATATATATATATATATATATATATATATGTATATATATTATAATATAATTATACACACACACTGTATTTAGCCCTAGTGGCTTGTGATGCCATTGCACTGATACTTCCTACCACCACATCTTCTACCCACTAATTTTATGAGGAATGTCCCTTCTTGTGCAGATAAATGGTGTGCATCTTGTCCTTTTAGGTCTCGTGCTGCCATGGCGCTGGCTGGCAATCGCAGGAGAGGTGCCCGTAATTGTGATGCTTATTCTGCTGTGCTTCATGCCAGACTCCCCGCGTTTCCTGATATCAAAGGGCAAAGACGAGAAGGCGCTACAGGCCCTGATGTGGCTCCGAGGCGCCAACACTGCGTATGAGGGAGAGTTCCAAAGGATTAAAGAAAGCGTCGTGAAGATGGTATGAACGGCATTATCTTATTCTGATGTGGGTTGTTATAAGCCTGGCAGAGGATGTAAGATACAGTATGAGGAATGGGTATGTTCTGTGGCCGGGGCCTGAGAGGGTGTATGGCCATATGTGGACTGAGATCAGCTGATTATACTCACCCTCCATAAGTAGCAACACGTCCTGACAATGACATGATCATTACACACAGGCATTGATACGCTGACCGAGAACAATACTTACACCTCAATGACCGATATATAGGTCACTTCTACCGTTATTACATCCCACACTGACAGGACACTTCTACCGTTATTACATCCCACACTGACAGGACACTTTTACCATTATTACATCCCACACTGACAGGACACTTTTACCATTATTACATCCCACACTGACAGGGCATTTCTACCATTATTACATCCCACACTGACAGGACACTTCTATCATTATTACATCCCACACTGACAGGGCATTTCTACCATTATTACATCCCACACTGACAGGGCATTTCTACCATTATTACATCCCACACTGACAGGACACTTCTACCGTTATTACATCCCACACTGACAGGACACTTTTACCATTATTACATCCCACACTGTCAGGACACTTCTATCATTATTACACCACACTGACAGGGCAGTTCTACCATTATTACATCCCACACTGACAGGACACTTCTACCATTATTACATCCCACACTGACAGGACACTTCTATCATTATTACACCACACTGACAGGTCACTTCTACCATTATTACATCCCACACTGACAGGAAACTTCTACCATTATTACATCCCACACTGACAGGACACTTCTACCATTATTACATCCCACACTGACAGGACACTTCTATCATTATTACACCACACTGACAGGACACTTCTATCATTATTACACCACACTGACAGGTCAGTTTATACTAAAGAACACTTCTACCATTCTTACACCACACTGACAGGACACTGCTACCGTTATTACACCACACTGACAGGACACTGCTACCGTTATTACACCACACTGACAGGACACTTCTACCATTCTTACACCACACTGACAGGACACTGCTACCGTTATTACACCACACTGACAGGACACTTTGTACCCAGTGAAGCTTTTCCCATTGACAAATGGCAGAGCATTTTCTGGATGAGATTTCCATGGGGGGAAGGGGGGGGGGATTTGTAAATGGGTGTAACACCTCTGCAGACACTGACTGGAGATAATATCATGCACCAAGATTAGACGCTTGTCGTTGCCCGGCCTTTAGGGAGTCCCTGGTAAAGTTATTGAATGATGTTTGGATTGGCAGCGATACAGATTAGAGATGGTTGGAGACGGTGGAAGCTGAGACAGCATAAACTAATGTTCTATTGTTTTCATATATGGTTTTGTTTAGATACTTTTATTAACAATGACTGGACCCAGCATGGGCAGTTTATATGGGTGTCTGAAGGTGGTGGCAGAGTTGTTTAGTAATCATGAGAACAATAAATTGCTTTTATTAAGCATTGGGAGCCTAATTGTTTATTTATTCTTATCCAAATGTGTCAGTAAAAAACGTATTTATGGTTCAGTAGCCGTGTCGTACGTTCATTTAGTGGGTATGTTTGTTGGTAACATGATTTCACCTCCCCTTTTCCAGAACAGTTCTCTTACTTGCGCAGAACTCTCCGATCCGTACTACTACAAACCAATCCTCATCGCTGTTCTGATGAGGTTCTTACAGCAGCTGTCTGGAATCATCCCCATTCTGACATACCTGGAGTCCATCTTTAACAAGACCAAGGTCCTCCTGGTGAGACTGTACTACACACAATGGTGGGCAACACGTCACCCGGGCATGAGTAATGTCTCCAGTCCACTCCTCTAGTGCCATCTACTGGTAGAATACACTTCAACACATTCCAGTATAATGGCCATACATGCAATGTAATACACTGGTGACATGAATATATCTAGTGATGTCACATGATGGGTCATAGAACGGTCAGTGAGAAGATAACCTGTGTATTATAATATAATAATGTTCCTCATTACTGTAGGACAGAGGTATTAGACTGCACACTCCATATAGGTCACGTACCCGTGTCCTCGCACATTTTTGAGATGACTAAGCTCCACGGTGGCTTTGTCTTATATTTCACAGTAGGAGTACGTTATTCCCAATATATCATAAAATAAAGTGGAGTTATTTAAGGATACCTCGCACTCCCCTCGCTCTGGGAATATTCAGCTTATTTTATCTACAGAAATAAGAACTGCAGCTCCACGATGTAGCCAATAAGATGATGATTGATTGTGTACTGGGATGATGGTGATTTATTCACTGTAATGTGTATTGTGTTTATCTGTGTATTAGAGGGGGTGGTCTCTGACCTGTCACATTTCCTCTTTCACACATCAGAAAGGAGGGTACGATGCTGCCCTTGTCGGGCTGGTGAGACTGATCTCTGTGATTGTGGCAGCTGCTGTTATGGATAAAGCTGGCAGAAAAATTCTCCTCTATGTTTCCAGTAAGTGTCTGACCCGGGACGTGGATAACGGGGCGGTGTATAACGGGGCGTAGATCCTTCCTGATAGGCGCTGTTGTTTCTCCTCCCACAGGTTCCCTGATGCTGGTCTCCTCGCTCTCCATGGGTCTATACATTCATTTTGTAATAGACGAGAAGCAGAATTCCACCAATCTAACCACGGCTGCGTTAGACCCCAGCTCCCATGTAAACCCTACAAACTATTTAGGCGTGATCCCCATCATATGCATCATGTTGTATGTATTAGGTAGGTACTGTTCTCCTGTTTTATATTCAGGATGTGAGAGTTCTCCATTAGTTCTCCGACCAGTGATTCATAGCTGCCCCCAAGCTCCAGGTACAGGGTCCAACATGCTTTTGTATGTCTTACTATGCGGTATGCAATTCTAGGTATCTGTTCTTATGTTGTATGCACAGTACCACTTCTCATGATATCTGTTCTTAAACTGCACATATGGGTCACTGCCTGGCACCACCTTTCTACACACGGACAATTGCACAGAACCACGCATCTTCCGTCTGCTGTAATTTGCGGTTTCTACACAAACACAGAGCACAGTACAATCCCCGGACTGGGTCCGGTCTCAGACAATAGAATGTGTTACATGTGATCACATCGCGCCTGTCTGGATGTCAGCACAAACCACTTTCCTATTTGTGTACCCTTCAGGCTACGCGTTTGGCTGGGGCCCCGTCACCTGGCTTCTCATGTCGGAGATCCTGCCACTGAAAGCGCGAGGAATGGCCTCAGGCCTGTGTGTGCTGGTTAGCTGGGGCACCGGCTTCATCATGACCGAGGCTTTCCTCCCTGCAGTGGTGAGTACACCATATATAGATCTGCACCCAACATCCTCTATAAAGGAATGAAATTAAATGTTTTCCTATATATGTAGTAGAGTGGATTAAGCCTCATGTTTGACCTTAAGCTACAACGAGCAGAACACAGTTCCTCATCCCCCTTCTCCAGGGTGGTCAGTAATGTATGAAGAGCAGAGGGTCTAGATCAGTGATGGGCAAACTTTTTCAGGAGCGGGCCAAATAAAAAAGAAAAACTTGAGGCGGGCCAATATAATTTATTAAAAAATCCAAATATTGAAATATATAATGCAAATTTTCTGAATGGGACGGGAAGGTGTTATATAGCAGTGTTACCTCTATAAGTGCAGCAATCGTACAGACACAGCACATATTACAGCAGGTTGTTGCAGATCCGTCTTTCTGGTGAGCCACTAACTGACACAGCAGCCAATTGAAATCCGCCTTAGTATATGACCCAGCCCATCTCTTCTCACATGACTTTCAGCCATTAGGGTTCGGTCGGGCGTTTGCGTGATTGACATACGAAGTGTCCTTTTAGGACGGAGGATGAAGTGTAATGGAGGAAATCGCTGGGAAGGCATAAAAGTGAAGGTTCTGACACACAGGGTCGGCCCTAATAATTTTATGCATATATTAATGAAATTTTTTAAAATATTGGCCGGCTGGATAGAACCTCCATGTGGGCCGGATCTGGGCCTCAGGCCGTAGTTTGCCCATCACTGGTCTAGATAATAAATGGTGATGCAGAAGGTTGGGGGCAGTTCTCTCTGAATCCCCCGGTTCTAGGGTTAAGGTTGATCGGAATTGGTTCCATGGATGATTCAGCAGATATATTGATCATGCGTATTTATATTTCCAGAATGCTTTTAACCTGGAGACTCCCTTCTTCTTCTTCTCCATTATCTGCTTCTGTTGCCTCTTCTTCACCTACTGCTGTGTCCCGGAAACCAAGGGACGGACTCTGGAGCAAATCGAATCCTACTTTCGAACAGGACGACGTTCCTTCATTAAATAGCCAAGAGAGCGTCCTCTAGTGCCCAGGTACATTGTACTGTTCTTGACTTTGGTTTAAAACAATCCTAAAAACGGACATATAGACTGCTGGACGCGCTCTCCGTGAATCATCGAAAACTTCCTCCCGGACAGACAATGTTTCCCCAATCCCTGGTCACTGCACACTACATATTGTCTAGGTGCGTAGAATAATAAATATCACACGGATTAACTCTTCAGTTGCTGATAGGAGTCTCCATATAACAAAACCAAAGGCGGATGATCAGGTCGGTGTCTAAACCAGAGGTGGGCAACCTGTGGAACTACAAGTCTCAGCACACAGACTGACAGGGCATGCTGGGACTTGTAGTTCTGGGGAGCCATAACATGTGTGAGCCCAGTGAATGACAACGCTGGTTGCGATACTGTAATTGTTCACAGGACATCACCACAATTGTATAGACGGCCGCTCTGGTTTCCAAATAAAGAAACAGGAAATGCTGCACTTATGACACAGAGCTAGCAATCATTTCCTGGAGGCCATACTGACCTCACGTTAACGTCTGTCCTCCTGGTGTGCACCGACGTTATATAAGACACAAAGTGTCTCATTTAACTGACATCACAGAGCACACGTGTAACAACCAATCACATAGCAGCGCTCACTACAGTGTAATGATTGGTTATGGGTTGGGTACGAATTAATGACACTGAAAATAACGACAGCCAGTAGAACTACACGAGAGTGCCTTCAAGTGCATTATCGCGACAGCTACATAGTAGTCACGATGTAAAACAGATGCGAGCTATCCTTCCACATAATATAACGGCATACATAAAATCCCTACTAATTTTAAATAACAATAGCATAAATTACTACAATAAAGGTGAACGACAGTGCTAAATGTCTACCCAAGAAATGTCTATTGAGAAATATTACCTACAAATATAAAAATCACTACAAAACAATATCCAACAATAAATATTATCTACAGTACATAAATGCCTACAAAAATAAAAATGACTTATAACTACAAAACCGAAATTACTGCTAAATATATTCCTACATCATCATCATTTATTTATATAGCGCCACTAATTCCGCAGCGCTGTACAGAGAACTCATTCACAGCAGTCCCTGCCCCATTGGAGCTTACAGTCTAAATTCCCTAATATACAGACAGAGAGAGAGAGAGACTGTGGTCAATTTTAATAGCAGCCAATTAACCTACTAGTATGTTTATGGAGTGTGGGAGACTATGTCCTATATTAACAACAGAACATTAATGTCTACATCAAAAATCACCCATGAGATATAAACCCTACACATTAATTTGGTAAACAAACCGAAATGGATAATGTATTACTAAAAATAAAAATTCTAATTATTCACGCAAAGAAATGGTGTATGAAAACGGTCAGAGTGCAATCGACATCATTAATAGTTATGTACTTCCATATGTACCAAATTACTACATTATATATTAGCTTGATCAAACATTACAGTCTCTGTATCTTTTTTTAGCATTTTCAGTTTATTATTGAATAATTGATATTTAATTAGGCCTTAATCCTGTGTTCTTGGAGGAACTGTTATTGTTAACCAATATTTTATATTAACTGCTGCTGTTTATGATGTATAATTGTCTATGTTTATATTCATTCAGATGTAAATTAAATCAAATAGATGTATACCTTGTAACGTATATATTTTAAACAATAAATATAATTGTTTTTGATTAGTATATTCTCAACCATTTTATATGTTATATACATGTTATTATAATTCTTTCTTATTTTTAAATTTAATTTTTTAACTGTTTTACATACAACCAATTAGTTATTAATTAAAGCATAGTTAATTTTCTATTTAAGCATTGCACAGACACATTCTTTTGTATATGTGGTAATTTATTGATAATTTCTTAATCTTGTCATTATTGAAAACAGTACATTTAATGTTGTCAATGTACAATTCACAGATCACATTCATAGATTGGCCAGATAAATCTGTTCTTCTCAATTCTTCCACTGTATTTGTGAAAAACAAAAAGGATATTGGTAGCATAAGAAACTGTATAGAAAATAATAACAATATATATAAATTTTCTTTTTAAAACACTTTAATCACTGTAACATCTCAAATTTTTAAGCTTAACAAAAAAAATATATATGTTATATCATAGCCCTTACAAGATAAGTACTTACAGTTGATTAGGAAATGGAAGGGCCTATGCCATCACTCCACCATATGCCAGTTATATTCATGGCTAGCAGTGATGGACCCGTGTTTTATATATATATATATATATATATATATATATATATATAGATGGAAGGCCCTATGTCATCACTCCACCATATGCCAGTTATATTCATGGCTAGCGGTGATGGACCCGTGTTTTGTATTTATATATATATATATATATATATATATATATATAGATGGAAGGCCCGATGCCAGTTATATTCATGGATAGAAGTGATGGACCCATTTTGTCTTTGTATTAGTTTTCTGCATGGAATAGAGATTATAATAACCATGTAATTGTTCTTTATTGTACATTGGATCCTATAAGACAAACTCCTAGGGCTAGATTTACTAAGCTGCAGGTTTGAAAAAGTGGGGATGTTGCCTATAGCAACCAATCAGATTTTAGCTTTCATTTATTTAGTACCTTCTATAAAATGACAACTAGAATCTGATTGGTTGCTATAGGCAACATCCCCACTTTTTCAAACCCGCAGCTTAGTAAATCTAGCCCCTAATCTTCATCCAATTTAATATCTGTCTTAATAATGATAATGTGTTTAAATTTAAATACAGTCTTACTAAATGAACAAAAAATATTATATTTTCATATTTAAATCTAATACATATACTCACCCTGGTTGTTGTCCATAATAATTTTATGTTCATATTCTTCTCCATGTCTATTGATTAGTCTTTTAATGTAATCTTAAAGACACTTGCTTAGTTGCTGCATATTTTCTGATCTGATCTTATCTTATCTATAATTAAAAAAATGAAAATTAAGGAAATTCAATTAGTCATTAAATACTTCGCATCCACAGTTATTTTATAGATCCTTTCTATTGTTGCAATGCTCCTTGGCCTGAGGTAATTCTTATTCAGCATCTTCCTTTTCTTAGCATACAACATGTCCTTTACATGTCCTTTATTTCCTAGGTAGAAAAAGGTCACAGTTAATATAAAACTAGCATTAAAAATTAGTTTGTAACATGTGGTAGCGCAGTGCTCAGACATTGCTCTAAGTGCATACTTACGGGCAATTTTCAGGAGGGCAGCTTGCATTACATATATTGAATTGGCTTAACCAACTTGTTTATAAGTGGTAGGCGATCCCTCTTAAATATGTCATGAGGTCCACTGTTTCCCTCTGGCCAATGCATCTTTGTAATGCAGTTTCCCGTTCTTTTTGCTCACGTGGTGGCGGTGTCCTTCCAGTGTTGGCAGACACCTTCTGTATTTGGGCTTCTGTGGTGTTTTGTTCTTTAATGAAGTAGGTGATTAGGATGAACACACCTAACTTCTTCTCGCCCAATATACTGTTCCATCTCCGCTGCCAAGCTTCTAATTTTTATTATTTATTCACGGGATGCCCAGACTGTTATTTTCATGCACCGACCACATTCTGAGAGGGGAACAACGGTGCTGTTCTTGTAGATTGGCTGCGAGTTCTTTCGCTTCTTCTTCTAAGAACATAATTTTCTTCAAAATATTTAACGGACATTCTGCATTTTCCGGTAAATGTCTTTCCAATTCTTCAAAGTCATCTGGGATCTCGTTCGGGGGCAAAAAGGCAAGGGATTGCAAATGCCTCATGCGGAGCTGAAGCTGGGTCGGTGCCATGCAGCTGAGCTAATCCTGCTGTCTGGATGCTATGGTAAAGGCTTTGACCCAGGTGAAACAAGCAACATTTATGCTGGCAGGTTCCAAGTTCTAGCTGAGTGGCATTTATTGCAGCTATCTCGATATCGGTGAGGATATATTGTTGTGCCAGCTTGATGTCAAATTCCATGGCATAATCCTGGAGTTCTTCTAGAAACTTTTGATAGCATTCCTGACTTTTACTGGAAAGTAATCAATAAACCAGTGGCACAAAACGTCTGGTGTGTTCATTAGTACCAACCATAGCATGGATGGTGTATATCTGCCTAAATAATGTTGGGCACAAAATAATGAAGGGTAATATGCTGCCTCCTGTAGTTTTTCCAAATTTTCATGAATTGCAAACAGTAAAATTAGTTCGCTGCCAAATGTGCTGTCCTTCCCGAAAAATTGCTCTCCATCTATTTCTTTTAAATTGTCGGGCACATTTATATAGTTCAGAGATGTTGGCTGTGCCGGCATGTCTCACTCTCTTCACCGATTTGGCATGTACACTGTGCTTGTTGATGGCATTTCACCTGTGACATGCTGGAGGATCTGTGCCGGGCTCTCCATTGTTGGCCATCACATGTTTTGTAATAACCTTTAAAAATAATATTTTAACTATGAAGAATTATAAAGATTAGCACTGGAATAAAAAAAACAAACAGGACTAGACCTAATGAGTACTTTTTTTATATATACTTAGATTTAGAAATGCTGTTTCATTTACATTTATTCATTTATCTTGTGAGTTTAAGAGGTTATCTTACAAAACACTTGAGTACATATTCTGTAGTTGAATTTACAATGTCTGTCAATAGATTATACAACCCACCCTAAAAAAAACTATACACATCTGAAAAGTTAGAGTGATAAATGATAAGAAGGCAGTGATAGACCAGATATGGGTGAAAGAGTCACAGAAATATATAGAGAAAAAATTAACAAATACAAATGACAGGAAAAGACAAGATGCAGTCAGAGAAAGAGATATTTGTTGCTTGACAATTGTAATTACCGGATGTGCTGCAGTAGCGCAGGGCAGGGGATTCTTCTGTCTTCAACGATGAGGCATGGTTGGCAACTGGCACTGTTACAACATGAAACCTACAAAGTGGCATAAAAGGCCTGTTAGCAAATGCATTTTTGCACCAGGAAAAGCGGAGGGAAAGACAGAAAGAAGAAAAGAAAGGCATGGTCCTGGAAAAGGCAAGATGGAGCCGGGAAAGAGATATTTGTTGGTTGACAATTTCAATTACTGATGTGCTGCTGTGGCACAGGGCAGGGGATTCTTCTGTCTTCAACGATGAGGTGGTTCTTCGGTGGAAGTTGTTTGGTGGTCACTCTCTGTTTCATCTGTTTGCGTAGATGTTTCCGAGGTTGGTACCTGAGCAGGTTGGGAATGCGCTGCAGCACTTTCGTGGACATTTCTTCGCATCATGTCATTTACCAGGAGTTGCAGACTGGTGGAAACTGCAATGCTCGCTGCAGCCGCTTGTTGCTGTGTTATCCACATTTCATTCACAGTTGCCCACATTTGATGCTGTGACATTTGTATGTTCCTGAGTGCTGGGGAATGTTCCATTTGATGCATTCCCTGGTTCAAAAGTGTTTGAGCAAAGAGATTCTGATTGGCAAAAATTTGCCTTTGATTGTCCAAAATCATACGAATCACCAAGGAACGAGTGGCTTGGTCCTGTGAACTTGCATAGTCACGCCCTACTTCCTCACACTGTGTTGGTTCAGGTGAGATGTTAGGAACTTCAGCATGTAATGGAAGTGTATTCACCCGTTCTGCGGTTTCTTCAGTTGTGTCTGTGACCTCAATTGTAGAGTGGTCCACCTCTTCAGATTGCATGGTGTCCTGAAACTGAACTGTGGCTTGCTCGGATTCAGGTGGAGTGGAGTCCTCTTTCCTCTATTGGTGCTTGGTGGGCTTCCATTTCCACTGTACGTAAATCTTCTGTTGGATGGACTTCAGTGGACACATTCTCCAAATCGATCACAGTGTCTTCATGACTTCCATACTCAGGTAGTTCCTCAACAAACAGTTTTCTTCTCTTAGCTGATAACATAGAGGAAAAATGGTAAACTATTAATTTAAATTTGTGGCAGGACATGTGAGAACATTACAGGTTTAACTGTAGTATGTACTAACTATAAATACCTCGCACAGAGGAAACTGAGGAAGCTGATGGTTCTTCGTGTCCAGACACTTCACGGTTTTCTTCTGAGTCATGGACAGACTCCTCAATTAACCCTGAAGTTTGCGTATCTGAAATTTAACGTTATTTTAGTTTGGGGAATATTTAATTTACACCTTAAATTTCCTTTACAAATAAGCTACAATTACCTGTTAAGAGATGAGTCTTTTTTTTCGTTCTGCTGAAATCCCTTGCCTTCCCTTTTTTAACTGTGATAAATTAAAGAAGAATAAATGTATACATTTTTGGAAAACTGCTGTTAGTTAAAGGTTGCCAAACGTGGTGCATTGAACAGTATGCCTAAATGAACTAGTTTAAATTACATTGTAAAAAGCTTACCATGGGACTTCAATCTCCCTTTTGAAGTTTTCACAGGAGAAACATCTTCATCTGATGTGTTCAGGTCATCGCGCAACTTCTGCCATTTCTTCCAGGTGACCTTCTGTCTCTTTTTACCATCAGGCCGGCGGGAGGTCTTCGCAATCTTCGCCTTGGTACTTTTCCGGCATTCACGAAACCGCTTCTTACAAGTCTCCTCG
Source organism: Mixophyes australis (assembly GCA_036250195.1). NCBI lineage: Eukaryota > Metazoa > Chordata > Amphibia > Anura > Limnodynastidae > Mixophyes > Mixophyes australis. Next base: position 1,850,401 of record JAVHZZ010000009.1, read on the forward strand.
TTGCGGGGGATGCCACGGACCGCTGACACAGCTTTGGTGGTGGAACTCCAGGGGGTAAATGTATGAAGCTGAGAGTTTTTCGGCGGGTTTGAAAAGTGGAGATGTTGCTAATAGCAACCAATCAGATTCTAGCTATCATTTTGTAAAATGTACTAAATAAATCATAGCTAAAATCTGATTGGTTTTTCAAACCCGCCGAAAAACTCTCAGCTTGATACATTTACCCCCGGATCTTTCTTCTGACATGGTAGCTGATCTTCATACCCTCTTTGCCAAGAATCTTGTCCTTGAATCGCAAAACCCATAAACAGCAACAATATGAAATGGCATTATTTTTTTAAACTTTATTTTTCAAATGTAGCATTATACATTATTACACAACACTTATCTTCAGTGTTACATTGTGGATGACACTTAAGGTATTTTATGGCAGGGGGTGCGGATTTATGTATATTTAATATGATAGTTGTTGTCTTTACAAATGTACATGTATACAAACAGTCACGATTAACTAGATAGACATGGGGTGGAATTGACACTTGACTGAACAGATTACAGATAGAAAATAGCCCTATTGTAAGCAGTGTAAAAGCCATAAAATTAGTGTGCACGGATCTAATTTAGACAGTAAAGATAGAAAATATTTTGGTCATCTCAAGCCTTTGTTTGAAGTAATTGTAATAACTTTGCTATTGATATCATGTTTAGCTATGGTGAAATTTAACATCATAATGTACTGAATTTTTTTTTCTCCATCATCCATTCTGGGGCACACTGCTACCTTGGGGTTGTCTGAGGGCGTTGGAGTTGGAACTTAAACAGTTAAGAACTAAACTTGTTGCTGACTCCTCCCCTCTGCAAACCCATCCACCTCAGTTATGTCTAAAGCTGGGTACACACTACAGAATTTTCCACCAACTTTTTGTGCTGATCGATTTTACATGCGATCGATGTTCCGATCGCTCGGTCCATGGACTGCATACACACTAGCCTTGTTTAGGACGATAACGGGAAGAGCGGACGTTCCTTTAGCGACTTTTTACAGCCATGTTGTCGTGAGCAATGACTGTAATTTCGTACTCACTGTTGTGGATCGGTCGGAAGTTTATACACACTACACAACGGAAACGAGATTGGAACGAAAATATTAAACGGTACGACCAACCAAATGAGGCGACAATCGTCCATTTGGGCAGACTTTCGACCATCGTGTCACTGCACACACTGACCCGACTTTTGAACGAGCGGTCGTATGTCGGCTGATTTAGCCGATTATTGGATGAAAACTGTGTAGTGTGTACCTAGCTTAAGTGCCCAAAGAGTTGAGCTGAGTTTAGTACTTGCTGTTTAATATTAGATTTTATTATTTTTATTCGCTTTCTAAATAAGTGTAGATGAGGTTAAATGTTATTAACATTTTTCTCTTCATAGATATTTTAAATGGAAGAAGGTTCCGTTCTTTAAAGAAGAAAGAAGGTTTGTTTTTTAAAAAAAAAAAAAAAGACTGCGCGATTAGTGTGGTATTTAGTGAGTGGTGACAGTGCTAAGCGCCTGTCATTGCTCTGACCCGACGGGTCCGACACTGCCATAAGGCAGAGAGTGCCTCACTCCATCTGATGACCGGACATGTTAGGAGATACCAAGTCCCCTGCTGAGTCAGAGGGGGGGCTTGGTTCTCTATAGCCGCAGGAGGTGTTGCGGATGCGGAAGGAGTCCCGAATGAGCGATAGAGAGGCACTGTAATAATGCTCACAGAACTGAACTGTCCGAGGTTTTGTTTATAACAAAAAAAACAGCCAGATTCCTCTGATATTAAAACGTTAAGTACCCCATAGGGGATATATATATTTTTATATATGTATATAAAGTGTGTGTATATCTATATATATATATATATATATATATATATATATATATATATATATATATATATATATCTATATATATATATCTATAATATAAATGCTTAGTGGCGTGTGTTAGTCTGTCTGTGTGGAAAAAATAAAACCAAGCTGCAGCGCCACCTGCTGGGCGGAGTTATACACTGACCTACTAAATTCTTAGTGTGTGTGTGGGAAAAAAAAACTCAGAAAGGACTGAAATTTGGTATACTAAGATGTTTTTAATTTGTTAATTTAATTTGTTAATTGTTAAAAGTGTTTATAAAGATTTAAAAAATATATATATATATTTCTTGAAGGAGAAGTGACAGTTGGGAGTGGTTGGTGGTTGCCGGGGGTGACAGTGGGGAGTGGTTGGTGGTTGCCGGGGGTGACAGTGAGAGGAGTGTGATACTCAGGACCGCTGAGAGAGATCCCTGTGTCTGGATAGACATCTGGATAGATGTGGCGATAAAGATGAAGGATGAGGTGATGGAGAAGAATGATAAGGTGGTGACATGTGGACAAAACCACGTTAAAAAAGGGCGCTTGCGTCTGGAAGTAACGCTCTTCCCCTGAGGAGGCCTGGGCTAGGCCCAAATGCATGACAAGAACCTTTTTAACACCTTAAGTAGCTTGATTTGACTAGAATGCATGAGTATCATGCACGGGTTAACTTGTATGTATGTATGTATGTATGTATGTGTATATATATATATATATATATATATATATATATATATTACTAGAACAAAGCACAGGCGGGGCGCCTCATAGTGTTATACCAGGACAACAAGGAACAAAATATGTATATATATGCGTACCGTCAGGTAAAGATGTATAATCTAGACTTGAGTGGATCCTCTTAGGGAGTTGTAACACTGGATCTCAACTCAGGAACAATCCAAAGGCGTGGAGGAAGGCAAACATAGTATAATATTGTAATGCAAAGGATAATGCACCACGTGAAACACCACAGAATATTCAAAAGGGTGTAATGTTCAAAAATGCACCAGGGTATATATATAGAACAACGTAGCCCAGAAAAACACACACCACTTTATGTGTAGGTAATAATTCATATGCGTACCAGAAATATGAGCATAATAGCCAGAAGATGTTTTCTTTATAAGCAGCTGTATCTCGTGCAATGGACACCCATAAAACACGTTGCTTCCTTAGTCACAGTCACTGGAGCTGACAGTGTGGCGACTGCAGACACCAGAGACCCGTCGCTGTAACCAGCAGAACTGTGACTAAGGAAGCAACGTGTTTTATGGGTGTCCATTGCACGAGATACAGCTGCTTATAAAGAAAACATCTTCTGGCTATTATGCTCATATTTCTGGTACGCATATGAATTATTACCTACACATAAAGTGGTGTGTGTTTTTCTGGGCTACGTTGTTCTATATATATACCCTGGTGCATTTTTGAACATTACACCCTTTTGAATATTCTGTGGTGTTTCACGTGGTGCATTATCCTTTGCATTACAATATTATACTATGTTTGCCTTCCTCCACGCCTTTGGATTGTTCCTGAGTTGAGATCCAGTGTTACAACTCCCTAAGAGGATCCACTCAAGTCTAGATTATACATCTTTACCTGACGGTACGCATATATATACATATTTTGTTCCTTGTTGTCCTGGTATAACACTATGAGGCGCCCCTGCCTGTGCTTTGTTCTAGTGACTATTTTCTTCTGGATTGACCATCTGGATACAGGCTTATACGTGGCTGCCACTCATACATGAGTGAAGTGATTGTGGACTACTAATTATTATATCTGATACTATATAGTATTGTGAACCTCTATATATGATACTAACTGATGTGGTAGATAGCGCCAGTGTATATCTATTGTTGTGGTTATATATATATATATATTATACTTTTTGGATTCCCCCTCCCCCCTTTTTTTTTCCTTATTGAGACTAGGGGCTGATAACCTATTTTTTAGCGTGCACACTTTAAGTATATTTGCTAAAGGCTATTTTTTCTGTATAAAAAAAAAAAGTAAAAGACAGATAATTTATATTTAATATTTGAGAGGAATTATATATAAAATGTCTGACAAAGGAAAGAGTGTCAGCGTTAAATATTTTTCTTGTTCTAAATGTTCTGCTAAACTACCAGTAGGACAAGTGGACTAAGGGGCTGTGTGCAAGGTGTGATTCGGGAGCCCAGGGCGAGCAGACCCAGGGTGGCCCTTCCGCCGTGGTGAAGGAGCCGGTATGGGTTTCCTCTTTGGCGCAGTCTGTTTCTATGCTCCCCCAGCTTATCAATAGACAGGCAGAGACAAATTCCACTTTAGTTGGAGTGGATTCTGGCTCTCCTTCTGCAAATTCTAGTGAGGTAATTAAAGCCAGGACCTCAGGCAGTTTGGTGAATGACTTGTCTCAGGTCCAGCCCTCTACATCTCAATGTGGACCCGCATGGTCATCCGCCTTGGGGATGCATTTGGACCGATTGAACAGTTTCTTAGACTCTTCTACACATTTGGCTCCAGGAGCAAAGTGCCCTCGCCATTTTCATCCTTTGTTACTTTCTGATTCTGACGGTTCATCTGGAGAAGGGGGCGAGGTAGGAGAGGATTCAGATTCTGTACAATTAGGTAACTGGGATGATAATTCCAGAAACCAAGGGATTCAGGATTTGGTGTTAGCGGTGCGTCAGACCCTTGATCCCATGGAAGAGAATTAAGTTCTTCCCGTCCAGGGTTTATTTAAGCGCAGTAGACCTAAAACTATTTGTTTCCCTATGTCCCCTGAACTTACGGAAATTGCTGAATCTGCCTGGAAACATCCAGATAAGAAGTTGTCAGTCCCTCGTAGATATGCTATGCTTTATCCTCTAGAGGAACAGGTTGTATCTCGCTGGGAACAGCTCCCCAATGTAGATACTCCGGTGGCTAGGCTGGCACGTCATACCACCTTGCAAGTTCCAGGCGCAGCGGTTCTCCAGTATTCTACTGATCGTAGATTGGAAGGGTTCCTAAAAAACATTTTCTTAGGGCAGGCTCTTCTTTTAGACCCTTGTTTGCATCCGCAAGGGTGGCTAAAGCTATGGAGTCCTGGGATGACCAATTAGTAGCAGGTTTACAGGATACGGAAATCCGTCCTTTGGCCCTTCATTTAAAAGAGGCCTCTGGTTATCTCTATGAGGCAGCCCAGAATGCGGCTTCACTTTCTTCTACGGTCTCTGCTTCAGCATTGGCAGCTAGAAGAATGCTTTGGCTTCGTTCATGTAATGCGGACTTGGAATCTAAAAGATCTTTGGAGGCGTTACCTTTTTCAGGGTCCATCCTATTTGGTTCTGAATTAGATGATATGATCAGTCAGACTACTGTAGATAAAAGCACTTTTCTACCAGTAAATTCTTCTAAACCCAGAATTCCGCGCTTCAGTTCCTTTCGGCAGCCCTTTCGTGGTAAGTCAGTTTCAAGAGGACAGTCCTCCATTAGGGGTAAGCCAATCGCTCTTAGAGGTCAATCTCAGAGAGGAAGGGATTCCTACTCTAAGAGGCGTCCATTGTCCAAGACATCAGATAAACCTTCCGCATGAAGTGATTCCTCCTCTCCTACCGGGGGTGGGGGTCGACTTCAATTATTCAAAGATCAGTGGACAGCTTTCACCAAGGATGTTTGGATATGGAGAATAATTTCCAGAGGTTATTTCCTAGACATTATGGGTCCTACCCCCCAGCGTTTTTTCCAGACTCGGTTGCCTTGAGATTGCATCAAGAGACATGCGATGTTACAATCGATCGCTTCTCTTCTTTCTGACGGCGTTATTTGCAAAGTTCTGGAATATCAAAGAGGCAAGGGGTTTTACTCAAACCTATTCTTGGTTCCAAAACAAGACGGTTCATTTCGGCCGATTCTGAACTTCAAAAATCTAAATCTTCACCTTCGGGTAACCAAATTCCGTATGGAATCAATCCGGTCGGTGATAAACGGTATAGAACCTCTGGAGTTCCTTGCATCGATAGACATTCGAGACGCGTACCTACATATCCCTATTTGGGAGGGCCATCAGTCTCCTCTTCGTTTTTCGATAGGGAGCTCTCATTTTCAATTTCGGGCTCTTCCCTTTGGTCTTTCCACCGTTCCCAGAGTTTTCACAAAAATTATGTCTGTAATGGCGGCGGGGTTACGTGCTCAGGGAATAAACGTAATCCTATATCTGGATGATTTGCTGATCAAAGCTCCATCGAATCAGGTCCTGTTTCAACATCTTACCTTGTCCCTGACTTTTCTGCAGCGACCCGGATGGATATCAATTATCCAAAGTCTCATCTACAGCCCTCTCAGAGAATGGTCTTCCTGGGACTTTTGATGGACACGTCTCTTCAGAAAGTTTTCCTTTCAGAGCAAAAGATTTGCTCAATTCACAACTCTGTTCAGCTACTCATGAACCATCCTCACTCTTCAATGAAATTGGGCATGCGTATTCTAGGTTTGATGGTGTCAGCATTTGAAACTCTTCCCTACGGTCGATTCCACTCTCGGGACTTCCGATGGAATCTGGAGTCAGTGGTCAGGATCGCACCTACATCTGGAGTCTCAGAGAATTCATCTTTCCAAAAAGATTTGCGACTCTCTGGGTTGGTGGCTTGTTGGGGATCATCTAAGGAAAGGCAGATCCTTTGTTCTATTAAACTGGGTCATAGTGACTACGGATGCAAATCTGCAAGGATGGGGAGCAGTGGTTCTCCATCTCAGACTACAAGGACTTTGGTCCAGCAGGGAGGCTCTTCTGCCAATCAACATTCTGGAATTATGAGCCATGTTACTGGGCCTTCAAGGAGCGCAATCCTTCCTTCAAGGAAGACCCGTTCGTCTATTATCTTATGTGCAAATTAGTATTCTGTTTTGCACATAAGTTAAATACTGACTGTTTTTTCATGCAGCACACAAATACTTGATAGCTTATTTGTACACTGAAATTTAAAGTTGATATTTGTTTGCTACATGAAAAAACAGTCAGTATTTAACTTATGTGCAAAACAGAATACTAATTTGCACCCCTTGCATTGTAACATGGTTTTGTCCAGGAGACTGATATAAGTTTCTTAAGTTAAGAACCTTAATGAATCAGGCCTCTAGTTCTGAATGTTTTACAACATCCTCCTTTCGAGCCTCTGAAATCGGCTGACATCAGATTTGCGACATGGAAGTTGTTTTTCTTTTAGCCATCGCTTCAGCTAGAAGAGTATCTGAATTAGGAGCCTTGTCTTGTAGAGTTCCTTACTTAGTTTTCCATGAGGACAGAGCGGTCCTAAGGACAATTCCGTCTTTTTTGCCAAAGGTGGTTTCAAGTTTCCATATGAATGAAGAAATAGTGGTTCCGACTTTTACGGAAGAAGAGTCCTCTCCTGGATCATCTTCTTCTTCAATAAGTCTGGATGTGGTCAGAGCTTTAAAAATATATATGGAAAGGACTTCTGTTTGTCGAAGAACTGATTCTCTTTTCGTGCTTTACGACTCCTCAAGGAGAGGATGGCCAGCTTCCAAACAGACAATTGCTCGCTGGATTAAGTCTGTCATTGGGCATGCCTATATGAGTATGAACTGGCCTGTGCCCAGAGTTGTCAGGGCACATTCTACCCGTGCGGTGGAGGCATCTTGGGCTGCTAGTCATGGAGCTTCTGCGGATCAGCTGTGTAGGGCAGCTACCTGGTCTTCTGTCCATACTCTTACTTGGTTCTACAAATTCAACATTTTTGCGTCTTCGGACGCCAATTTTGGCAGAAATGTTTTACAAGCAGGTAGACCACTTAATTCCCACCCTTAGAGGGGCTACTTTAGAAGGTCCCCAAGGTAGCAGTGTCCCCCAGAATGGATGATGGAGAAAAGAGGATTTTTGTACGTTAAATCTCTTTCTCCGAGTCCATCTGGGGACACTGCTTTCCCTCCCTTTTGCTGTTATTCTGGAAGCAGTAACCGGGTCGGCAAAGCCAGATCCACCACGTCAACCAGCAAGGTCATCAGAATCGTAGAAATGGCAGCGTGCATATTCGCGCCAAACATTTATTTTTTTAAAACTTTTTATTTATAACAGCAGATGTGTATAAAGCACAACAGTACAGGTCATACATAGTACCCAAGTACCAGGATTACAAAATGTAAGAGCTCAAGTAAGAAAAATAAAAAACGCAGAAGAACAACAGAAAATATATAAATATATTTTGCACAACCAAGTACATTCCAGGAGGGAGTTAAAGATCTACAAGGTGAATATTGAAGTAGAAAGTTTTCCCAATTCCAAAGGTGCATCTTATACCATTGTACATATCCAGCGAATAGAGCAAACTGCCAGAATTTTTTATTTTTATTGGGGGTACAGGGGGAAGGAGGAAAGGGGATGGGATAGTCCAAGTTGGGTATGTATCCTTATCTGAGAACTCGACACATCGGTATGATAATAAAAAAGAGGGGGAAAGGTGAACAGAGGGAACACAAAGAGAATAGAAGAAATAGAGTCATAGAGATTGAAAAAAGAAGAGGAGGGGAAAGCATCTAGGTCTTATGAGAGGCCTGGCATAGAACTGTTGTTAAAGCTATACCAAGGATCCCACACTTTGTGGAATGTGGGAACTGTGTCATGGAGGAGACTAGTCACATATTCCATGGATGCCGTGTGCCAAGTTCTTTTCATAACACCCTCTCTAGAAGGTTGTGAGGCCTTCTTCCATTCACTAGCTATTTGTAACTTGGCTGCATTATATATGTGTCGGACAAGCTTATCTGATGTATTAGTAATGCCTTTGATAGGTTGGCATAGAAGCACCGAGAGTGGATTCTTAGGCACACTGATTGAGGTAACCTGTCAAACCAGTGATATTACCTCGTCCCAAAATTTAGCAACCAGAGGGCAATCCCACCAAATATGAAGGAAAGAGCCCACCGCCCCACAATCACGACAATAAAGATCTGAAGTATGGGGAAAGATAGAATGAAGTCTCTCAGTGACCATGTACCATCTGGTATAGACCTTGTATGTATTTGCACGGATGGCTGTATTAATAGATGACCTCGAAATTCTTTCACGAATGAGCGACCATCTCTCCTCGTCTAGGGTCACCCCAAGATCATGTTCCCATGCCTGCTCAAACGGTTCCTTCGGAGGAGATGAGGAGGACACGAGAGAACTATACAGGATCGATATATAGCCTCGGCGACCCGGACTATAAATACAGTGCCTCTCGAAGGGTGTTTGCAACCACAACCTAGATGATTGAGTCTGGGCTTGTATAAAGCTTTTGATTTGCACATAGTGAATATATAGGTTGCTTGGAAGTGCGTGTCTCTCACTCAGGTCTGTGAAGGAGCGTGGTGCATGCTCACCCATCAGATGAAAGAATCGATCTAACCCCACTTTCCTCCAAGGGTAAGCAAAAGCCTTAATGCAACCCTGTGGGAAACTAGGGTGTCTCCACAGCTGGGTGAGAGGCGAGGGGTAAGGGGCCAGTGTATATATTTTGTTCAATTTGTCCCATACCTCCAACGTAAAACGGATGGAGGGCGTTACAGAGGCTGAGGCTGGTCTGACACTCCTAGGAATCCAAGGTAAGAAGCGAACTCCTACATCTGGAGACAACAATTCTTCAATATCCACCCATTTCTTGAGTCCTAACGGTGAGAGCCAAGAAATGTGATGAGTCAATTGTGTGGCTTGGTAATATTTGTCAAATAAGGGAAGGCCCAGGCCACCATCATATTTAGATTTAGCTAGACAAAGTTTACTACGTCTGGGTCTCTTGCCTTGCCACACAAACTTTCCACATATAGATTGAATAGAGCTTAAGAAAGAGTCAGGGACTTTAACCGGAAGGGTCTGGAATAAGTATAAAAGTCTGGGTAAGACATTCATTTTGATGGTATTGATTCTCCCGAACCACGAGATGTAGAGAGAACTCCAGGTCAATAAGTCTTGTTTTATTGTGGACAGCAAAGGGGTTAATTAGCCTGAAACAAAGTTTCGTAGGAGGTTGTTATATAGACTCCCAGGAATCGGATTGCTCGGGGACGCCATTGAAACTTTCTTTATGTGAGGTGGAAGATGTAGCGCAAGCGCTTCTGATTTGGAGTTAATCACTTTATAACCAGAAAGAAAACAAAAATTTTGCAGTTCCGCAAATAAATTAGGAAGAGAGGTTTGAGGTGATGATAACTTGAGAAGAACATCATCTGCGAACAACGAAATCTTGTATTGTCTACTCTTGACCTGGATTCCCTTCACATCTGGGTTCAGTCGGATCCGAGCAGCAAGTGGTTCGATGCATAGTGCCTAAATAAGAGGGGAGAGAGGGCAACCTTGTCTTGTCCCATTACCAATGCCAAACACGGATGAGCTCAAACCATTTGTCGACACCGAGGAGGATGGATTATGATATAAGGCTTGAATACCTTGAAGAAAATTACCAAAGAATCCAAAGGATTGGAGGGTTTGAAACATAAATGGCCAGGAGAGCCTATCGAAGGCCTTCTCTGCTTCGAACGCCAAGACTACAGAAGGGAGTTTGGTTTGGTTTATATAAGAAATCAAGTCTATAGTTCTCCTGGTGTTGTCCACCAGAGCTTGTCTGTTTGGGACAAATCCAACTTGATCTGAGTCTATAACATGTGACAGATGATTGTTCAACCTATTCGCCAGAATTTTGGCAAATAGCTTAATATCCGTGTTTAGCAACGAAATGGGCCGATAGTTAGCACATAACGTGGGATCCTTATTGGGCTTGGGTATTACTATAATATTGGAACGTGTGGTGTCTCTATGAAATTGCTCCCCCCGTAGGATTGACTTGAAAATAGAAAGTAGGTGCAGAGACAGAATATGCTTAAAAGTTTTATAGTAAGAGGTGGTGAATCCATCAGGACCAGGAGCCTTGAAAGTCTTCTGGGATTTAAGAGCTCCCTTAAGCTCCTCCTCACTGATGTCCTCGTTCAATTTAGAAGCCATGTCCTTGTCTAGTTTTGGAAGGTTACACGTCCTTAGGAATTGTTGGATGATAGACGGTGAGGGGGCTAAAGGGGCGCCCTCTTTATTCAGATTATATAAAGATTTGTAGTAACTATTAAAAAGAGTCGTTGATAACTTTCGGGTCGTAACTCAACATACCCTTCTTGTCTCTTACTGCCATTATTGCCTGAGCTGCTCGTTTTGCTTTAAATTTATTTGCTAGCATAGTGTCAGACTTGTTGCTTTCCTCATACGCGCCAAACATTTTTATAGTAGGGGTTTAGAGGCGCGAATTGTATCAATTTTATGCTAATCTTTCTCATTTGATAGGATAGTATTAATATATTAATTTTTCTGTGACATCATCAGTGTATTTGGAGTTTAAGTACTTTTTTTTTTTTTTTTTTTTTAACCATGACTTTATTGATAAGACAATTGCATAAGCCTGTTTCTGTACCTGTTCTTTTATTTGAACAACTATGACTTTATTAACAAGACAATTGTATTGGGTTGTTGTGTTTAATGGACTGTTACGTTGATAATTGTGTTTGGACAACAATAAATATAAATGAGCATCAAATAAAACATATCGATAAATGGGTGCGTTTTTGTTTTATAACTAACAGAATAGTGTTCAGCCATTTGCATAGGTGTATATTGTACATTTTGATATATTATACATTTCTTTTTTAATGTATTTAATGGTTGTTGATTTATTGTTGTCGATATTTATGTATGTCGTTTTCATTAATATTTGTACTGTACATTTATGTAGGAATCGGAATTAGGTAAGTCAGGATTTCTCTTAGTAGGTGTTATTTTGGATCGTTCATTAATTTGATCGTGTTCATGTATATTTCAATATTTCTGTAGTTATTTTCCTCTGGTCGCGATTATTAAGGTCGTAATTTATTTTATTAGATGTTTTAATATTATCGTTTTTTTGGTGCAGGTATGTTTGATATAGGTTTTTAGAATGTGTCGTGATTAAATATGTCGAGATTGTCATTTACTAATTGTTGTAATGTCATTATTTTGGTAATGAGTTGTTCATCATCATTTATTTATATAGCGCCACTGCTTCTGCAGCGCTGTACAAAGAACTCCTTCAAATCAGTCCCTGCCCCATTGGAGCTTACAGTCTAAATTCTCTAACATACACACAAACACGGACTGAGAGAGACTACGATCAATTTTAATAGCAGCCAATTAACCTACTAGTATGTTTTTGGAGTGTGGGAGGAAACCGGAGCACCTGGAGGAAACCCACACAAACACAGGGAAAAAATACAAACTCCACAAAGATAAGGCCATGGTTGAGAATTGAACTCATGACCCCAGCGCTGTGAGGCAGAAGTGCTAACCACTTAGCCGCCATGCTGCCACATTTTAATTTAGAAATCCTTGCACTAAAACGTTTTCGATGGGGCAAGTGACTTTAGGAACATATTATAAGTATATTATAACTTTCATAAAGTAAATAAATGAGCGTATTATGACATTGGGGAGCACGGTGGCTAAGTGGTTAGCACTTCTGCCTCACAGCGCTTGGGTAATGAGATCAATTCCCCACCATGTGTGGAGTTTGCATGTTCTCCCCGTGTTTGCGTGGGTTTCCTCCGGTTACTCCGGTTTGCTCCCACACTACAAAAAGATACTAGTAGGTTAATTGGCTGCTATCAAATTGACCCTAGTCTCTGTCTGTCTGTCTGTCTGTGTGTGTTAGGGAATTTAGACTGTAAGCTCAGATAGGGCAGGGACTGATGAGTGAGTTTTCTGTACAGCGCTGCGGAATCAGTGGCGCTATATAAATAAATGGTGATGATGAGGATAATGTAACCTAGCAGAGATGACGGAACAGTCAGCTTACTGCATAGTAGGAGCGTTAGTTACACATTTCAGACATTAATGATACAAAACAGATTTTTATTGTAAAAAAAATGTATATTAAAATTGAACAAGGCAGCAGATTACAGTTACCTTAACGTGCCCCTGTTGCCTTCATAGATAGGCAACAGGTGCTTTGTGGGCCGTACCCGGATATTTCACTAGGACCCGCTCACGTCAGAGAGGCACAGGGGGAATAAATATCTCCCCTGCCTCCAGCCGGCCACTTTACAAAACACCAAATGGGCGAGGTGCTGAGTATAAACCTATTTGTACCTCGATTTACGCAAATGATGGATTACACTTTGTAGGTGTATAAATCCTTTTACAACATAGTTCATTTTAATTTGTATTTATAAATTAATTTTAATCTGTGTTTAATAGTGGGTGTGGCTATTCATGTGGTTGGTGGAATTTGTATGATAACTTTATAATTTTGTTTTTATAATGTTCAACAAGATTTTACTTTGTAAAATCTCCCCCTCCTCAAATAACTGGAATTTTCTGTGTGCCCCAATTTGTGGGGTTCCATCTATTCCTTGTATACTGTGCTGTATTGTCTATGAGGATACTGCAGAGATCGCTTTATGGTCACAATATTTTTTCTGTTACAAATCGTAGTTATGCTCCAACACTTCAAAACGCTGCGGCAACAGATCCCCATATACAGTACATTGCGTATATGCGACATCTCACAGCTTCTACTCCTGTTATCACTACTAATATCAGGGCACTGTAATGACTGCAAACGCCATCAATATATAATATCAGTGAAGACTTGTTTTATCTTTTGCAAGCAGGTTTTCTATACATTCACCCCACATGAAACCAAAAATGGTGGTTGTCCATTTAGCCCTGTGGAAGTCTGTGAATTCAATCACAATTTAGCACACAATCCCGCTCTCAATGTAAGGATCCCCTTCAATGTGGATGAGATGTTGTGTTTTAGATTCTCTGACCTCAAAGGTCTCTGGGACCAGACCCCTTTTATAGAGATGTTGCAGTAACTTATCAGCTATGATGGAAGACACCTTCCGTTCTAATGGTGAACTGTATAGAGATATTTCCATTAGAGTCACATTACCGGTTACAGGGTTTGGAGGACCCAGAATGACGCAGTGAGGATGTTGTCCTCTCCTCTGAGTTATTACTGCCACAGAGAAGAACTGTGACCGTCTTCCGGCACTGGTTATCCAGGTGGCCGCGGAGGGCCTGAACTCCCAGACTTGTTGGCTTACAGACTGATCTTGGTCTTGCTTTGCCAGAAGAGAAAACACATTGGTGGAGAAGCACACAAGGGTCTGACTGGCGTCTTCCTTTGCGACAGCTAACACAGTGACGTCTTCGTCTACGTTCTTGTGTAAACTCTCCAGAGTCCGTTGAGTAGACAAAGGCTGGCCGTAGAGGAGAGGGTGGAAATGGGCTGCTTTCCCTTTAACACCAGCCAAAGTTGAGACTGGGTTATAGCCTGTACCAGACTGAAACAACATGGGGAGAACAGAGATGAAGACCAGGATCAGAACCACGGCCAGGCTGACAGACGGGAAGAAGTCCGAGGCTTCCGGCTTTAGCGTTACTGTGGGACAGGTGTGTGAGTGTCTGGTGTGACCTGTCCGAGGGGCCTTCCCAGGGTCTGGATCCAGAATGCAAACACTCTGGCAAGTGAACGCCATCTTGTATGTAACTGTGGAGACAAAACGGTAAGAACCATTCATTTATACAGCTTCATAAAGCACTTGTGGAGGCACTTTGTAATATTTCAAATGTTGTATTTACAATTTGGGATGTTACAGTGTATATTAAACACTATGGGAAGAAATTATCTTTAATTTGTTTCTTTAAACGTTTAGAAAATAATAAAGGTTTAAATTATTTTGCACAAAAAAAGTATTTTAGCTTTTGTTCTGCATTGGTAGAGCAACATCTAATGTTAATGAAACAATATCACAGTGTCCAAGTCAGATAGTAGAGAATGTGTGTGGCATTTCATGAATACCCTATCCTACACTGCTAAACACTATAGCGGGTGAAACAGTCTGTTCCTAGGTGGCTTCATCATTCATCTGTGTCATGCTCAGAACGCCAAGTGGGGGAAGCATTAACTACGGCCTGTACATGGTATTTCTAGAAGGGGCTTTTTCTGCAGGTCCATAGACACAGAGGATTCAACTTTCCCCTTCTAAAATCCATGGTCTTGTTGCTCCTTTGCAAAGCTTTTGTGATCCCTAAAATCTATATATGTTATATTAGATGGTAACGCCCAGAAGATCTCCCTGTAGTCTATTCTAGTTGGTTCTTTTATACAAAAGTGCTTTAGCTGAAAATCATCTTCCTTTGCCAGAACCACTAGTTTCATTGTCCCAGATTATATCTGAATAGTTCACATCACCCATGTGAAGGGCCATCATTTTCTTTCAGCTGGTAATAATAATTGTATTGCAGTGGGGAGGCCTTCCCTAATGTAGAGCCTATAGCTGAGAGACAATTTGCCCCAGTTTGACACCTCTTATTTACCTCCTTAAGTCCCCGCTATCATATTGTATAGCATGTGGCATAAGAAGTATTTAAGAAAATACTATGTCTGAGGTCCTTGCTTTGTGTTTACAGAGTAATTCCCTGAGATTGTGGAGTTACTATTGGATATTGTTATTAGAGAGTAGTTTATAAACCTCCCTTACCTTACTTATTGTTTAGTAAGGCTGGGTACACACTGGAGCATTTTCGTCCAATAATCGGTCAAATCAGCCTATCTACGACCGACCGGCTGGAAGTCGGGGTAGTGTGTATAGTGAGGCGATGGTCAAAAATCATTCCAAAGTGTCGATTGTCGGCTCATTTGGTTGGTCGTACTGTTAAATATTTTCCGACCAATCACTGACCGATCATGTAGGGTGTGTGCCCTTATACTCATGATCTCCGTAGAGTTTACAGAGTCGGCCTCTGTTCAGCCGATGCTGGCAATCAATGTCCTGGTGAATAAATGTATAGAGTGCTGTAGAATGAATAATTAATTTGTTCGTTCTGAGACAGAATGTTTCATTTCAGAGGCACAGAAGATAACACAATTCGTTAGGACATGTGGATAGCTAGAACATGGCGGTTTTAATCTGTGTGACAGTAATGAATGATTGAATATTGTGCTGTCATTCTCTGAAGACCAGAGGACCAGATGAAGAGCACAGATATGAAGGTAAATCGTGTCAGTGTGTATGTAAGAATCGTCAGACTGATCGGACCTTCAGTCGTAGGTACAATTGTTTGAGATAACACGTCAGTCTGAAAATTCTTCAGTGTGTACCTAGCCTTAGGCTATCTTTCTACCTACACTGATGAACCCATACAGTGCAGAACAGTTTAACTAAAGGGGGGAATCTCTCAGCACTGGCACTGAATACCCAATGGATGAAGCATTGACACAGAGGCTAGTAAGTTCTATTCCTACAGAGGGGTTTCTTATTTACAGAAGTAAAACTTTTATAAATTCTCTTTAACATGGGTCATCTTCTAATTTGTGCAAACATAAGGTTATGTTACAGGCTCTACCTAGTCCTAGAACTTTGTTTATTCTCATTACCATTGCCCAGAGGAAAGGTGTGAGACAAGCTCCAGCAAGAGCCCAGAACACCTACGCAGCTAATTAAATGTAAAGCATGTTAATTTTGTTTGCAGAAATGCAATTATCAAAGATTGTATTACACACAGCAAGGACTACTGATATAATCACCAAGGTTATGTATTAACCAGGCGCGTTTCATGAACTGCACTATTGTTAGTTTTCCATGTGGATAAGAGAAATTGGATGTTATCATTCTTTAAATTACCAGTAATATGTACAGTATGTACGTAACAACAGAGAGGCCACTAAACGGACCACAACCCAATCTCTTGTTGCCTGAGGTGCAGACAAATGTAACCAGCTGTGCCTAGGAAGGCGCCACACAACCAGGCATCGTACTCTGCAGATAATCAGCTTCTTTCCAAGCTGTTCATCTTGTGAAATACTTTTTCCCGTTCCACAATTGTCCTGAAGTACAAATATAAGCATAGTAACGCTACTTGTGTACATGTTACGGAGCATATGTCAGTGTTAGGGTAATTGTAATATAATAGTTTATAAAGTGAGAACTGCTGCTTTGTAAAATAACAATACAATACAGGCCTATAAATGCCAAAACCAACTTTCCTGATTTAGGGGCACAGTACATATTCCAAGGGGCAGTAATGACTGCCGAGACTGAGGGAATGTCCATGACTGCAAAGTGGCAGCTAGCAGGGCTGTGCTCGCTTCCTATTGGTGCACAACGCATTTCACCAGAAGTGCTAGGCACACCCCATTGTCATGAAGTTCCGATTCCAAAGATCCAAATATTGGGATTTAGGCAAAGGCCATAGTAAATTTACAGTCTCTGTTCGTGGTCTAAAATAGATAACAACCAACTGCTACATTTTACAGATGTCTAGTAAGTAAGGTCTAAAAGAACAGTTTTGGCATCAGGATTTTGATTCTTTGAATTCCAAATTCACCAACATTTATTTCTTACCTATCAGTTTTTAGAATTCTTATATGATAGTTTTACATTACAAGTGTCCAGAATACCTTCCATTAAAAAGACTGCTTTGAAACTTAGATTTACAAGGAATAAAAAAGAAAAACCCATAAGTTACATAATACCAGCAGATGGTGATAGCGAGTCTAGGATTCTTTCAGTCTCGTCACCAATATTTATATATCATCATTATTCATTTATATAGCGCCAGCAGATTCCGTAGCACTTTACAATTGGGGACAACGCAGTAATAAAACAATATTGGGTAATACATACAGAGAGGTAAGAAGGGCCCTTCTTACAAGCTTACAAGCTATGGGACAGTGGTAGTTTGATACATGAGGTTAATTGCTATATATTGCATATATTATTATAGTTGTAGAGACCTATGGGTTATTTAAGGAGTATCATCATCATCACCATTTATTTATATAGCGCCACTGATTCCGCAGCGCTGTATAGAGAACTCATTCACATCAGTCCCTGCCCCATTGGAGCTTACAGTCTAAATTCCCTAACATACACACACAGACAGACAATTAACCTACTAGTATGTTTTTGGAGTGTGGTAGGAAACCGGAGCACCCGGAGGAAACCCACGCAAACACAGGGAGAATATACAAACTCCACACAGATAAGGCCATAGTTGGGAATTGAACTGATGACCCCAGCGCTGTGAGGCAGAAGTGCTAACCACTGAGCCACCTGCTGCCCAAGGAGTAGTATAAAATTAAATTCTAATGTCTGATTTCCCCCCTCATGCCTGTATCCCTGTATGTCTTATGTTTGATCCCACGCTGTCCTACCACAGGGGCAGGCTGGGCTAGAGGCATCTGCCCTCAGTCCCATAGTGGGCTACCTCAGGCTGGGTCACTGGGCCACTTGCATTTCTTTCCTTCAAGATGTCCCTAATAGGCTGCTGAGTCAAGTCTCGTCCCCTGAGCTAAAATTTGCCAGCCCTCCCCTGACGCCCGCCCCCCCCCCCCCCAATACCTGACTCCGCTGCTGTCTCCCATTATGTCTTGTATATATCATCTTAGCCTGCAATCCCAGACACCTACTCATCTATTCGAATGCATTTTACGCAAACGTAAACATGATATCACAAGAGCATTTGTTCTGCACTTTGATAAATGACCTTTCTGTGTCATGTTGGTAAAAGTATTACTTGTGTGTTACATTGTTGCACATTGTTTGGGATGGGGGATGTCAGTGTTTAGCAATGGAACAGAGAGCTCAGTTACATAGGGGTCCAGTAATGTCTGGTTATGCCCCGGGTAAGGGAACTGTTACATATATTGATGGCAGTGTTGTGAAAGCTTTGTTTAGAAAACATGGTATTCACGTGTAAAGTGCTAGAAGCCAATTCCAATAGTGCCTCCATACAAAACCGCACAGGAAAAGGCCTCCTTTATAATATCCATTATAATATCCATATTTTACCCGGGTACTACGTGTTTCATGCAGATTTAAATATTACAATCTTTAATACACAGAATATAGTCATCATTTGCATCCATCTCCTCCCATCAGATCAGCTACTTACAGCCAGTTAGGGTGCATGTATCTGCCATTGCAGGCCACTTAAACTTGGCACTTAAATTGTGGTACACAAAATGTCCTGAACTGTATAAAATACAATAGAATAAAGTGATCCTGTTTCCAAGCAGCTATTACTGCAGTGAATAAAAGGCCCCTGAAACGGAGGGACACACTGATCATAGCTGGATCCAGAACATTGCCTGTAATAGGTGCTGGCTGCTGTCATGGCAGACTGGAATGATGAACAACTCGTTTGTCAGGTTACAGTGTGGGAAACAGCCTGGAATGTGGATCATTCCAAACAGACAGTTATTCAAAATAACATGTTCTGCCTATCTGCTTTCATAGTAAATACAAACTTCCCCTCAGCACTTTCTCTGCTAGAAACACGTTGGACAAAAGACACAGTAGTTACTAGTACTAAGCTGTACACAGTAACATCCACCCTGTGTATTATTGTGAGTCTGCAGGTATCCTGGGGGAGATAAAGCTGTGATTATGGGCAGTGCTGTATCTAGGGCTGTGGCAGAGGGGCTGCCGCCCAGGGCGCAGAGCGGAGGTCTCTTGGTATGGCTCTGATTATGGGGGAAACCTTTATGTGACATGTCTGAGTCTCTTAAGTATATATAGAACATCTGGTTACTTTGTTTCCAAACTAATAAGACAAGCAGGGCTACATCACTGTAGCATCAGAATCACATAGTGGCCTCTATACAGCGGTATGCCATCCCGCCACTACTTCCACTGCTTTAATTGTCTGGTGCTCAGAGACAGACACTAATTCATTTTGGCCATGGAGCTTCATGCGGTAAGGGCATCACCATGTTTGTACAGAATTGCTCCTGACTTTGGGGTGGTTTTCAGGGGCAGACACAGGAAAAACTGTCAGGGAGTGTAACTAATATATGGCTTCTCTTGCGTGCCTAATAATCTAGGCAGCGAGCTGTTGCTCCTCCCACGCTTCTCCAGCGTCTCTTTCTCTTTTTGCCCCTCAGATCCCCATCTGTCTTACCAATAAAAATATCAGCTTAGTGACAGACAGGCAACGAATGAGGTGTGTGCTCGGGCTTTATGAAAGACCTTGTTGTCAGCCCTTCTGGTAGGTGAGATGGACGGGCGTTGATCTTGGTACCAGGACCGGGCACTAGAGGTGGTCCAGTGCGCGGAGAAAGGAAGTGAGGCCATCTTTGGTAAGAAGACGCAGGGAGAAGAGCGCTGGACGCATGCAACGCAGGGTCTCAGCAAGGTGTCATCCCATTGCTCCAGCACAGATATGGTATATTCAATATGTCCCACATATTTATCATCCCCCAGGCCTCCAGCTCAGGTGGTCATGTCCGAGGGAGACAACAGCTCCAAATCAGAGAATTAAACAGTATTAAGGAGAACAATTTTTGATTCCATCTCACCATCTAAAAACTTCACTTCCTCCACCAAGCACATCCAGAAGAAGCTGAGATTTGAAGATACTCTGGACTTTATATGACTTGATGTAAAGATGTCTGAGGCGTCTGCCTGCTCATTTTTCTCCCATTTAAATCCTCGGTAATTCGCCTCTCCAGTGGTTGCCTGGTACCATGCCAAAGACTCACCAAAGCCTCACTTTTGTCCAACCATGGTCATCTAAAAAGTTAGTAGTCATCAACAATTTTAAAGGTGAAGACAGACCATACAGGGTCAGAGCCAGAAGTCCTCATCTTATCCATAACTTTGCTCCTATCCTGGCCAGCCAAAGACAATTTAACCACTTAATATCCACAGTAGTGGGACATATCCTGAGTGAGTCAACATTGTATGTACACTAAAGAGTTTGCTGTGTGGGAACCAATTTACTTGTTATACACAACTCAATGGCTGGAAACATGAGATAGGGAGGATGGGGCCACAGACAAGAACGAGAGGTGGTTGGAAATATACAGACACAAATTTGGTGGAAAATTAATTTGGAAATGGGGGTTAAGTAATTGAACTAAAATTAATTTCAAACAAATTTCTTAAAGTTCCCTTAAGCCTAGCCGGCTGCTGGTCAGTCACTTAAATTTTGCCTGGACCAGTGACATGGGAGATGTGAGGGAAAGATGCAACATAGAAACATAAAATTTCACAGCAGAAAAGAACCGCTTGGCCCATCTAGTCTGCTCAATATTTTATTATTTTATTTTGTTTAACCTATGGTAACCTCAAATACTATTTGATCCTTAGTTCTTTGTAATGATATTGTTATGTCTATCCTAAGCAAGTTTAAATTGCTCTTTTTTATTAACCTCTACCATCTCTGATGGTAGGCTATTCCACTTATCCACTACCCTTTTATGTGAAGTTATTTGTCCTCAGATTTCCTCTGATCCTACTTCCCCTCCAGTATTATTATTTTATTATTATTAATTTTTATTTATAGGGCACCACAAGGTGTCCGTAGCGCCGTTCAGGGACAAACGAGTTACAGTACAAGGTGAGACAGCACAGTACAGTAAACAGTAACTCAGTAAGCTCAATGCACAGCTAGAGAGGGCGGGGGAAGGGGGAGGGAGGATCCGCAAACAACGGAGCCCAAGAAGGAGGGCGTGGAAGACAGGGAGACCCCCAGAGGGGATGGGGGGTGGAGGGTCCTCGAGGAGGAGGGCTAAGTAGCTGGAGAGCAGAGTTAGGAGTGGTGGAAACAGGAGAGATGGCCCTGCTCAGAGGAGCGTACAATCTAAGGGGAGGGGTGGACAGACAGAGAGACACAGGGGAGAGAGGGAGAGTAGGGGGACGGAGGCAGAAGATAAGGTAGGAAGTTAAGTGAGAGACTGAAAGGCTTTAAGAAAAAGGTGAGTTTTTAAAGCACGTTTGAAACTGGACAGATTGGGGGGAAGTTCTGATGGAGGGAGGGAGCTTGTTCCAGTGGAGGGGGGCAGCGCGGGCAAAATCTTGGATACGCGCGTGGGAGGAGGTGATCAGGGGGGAAGAGAGGCGACGGTCATTGGCCGATCGGAGAGGGCGGGATGGAGCATGAATAGAGAGGAGGGTGGAGATGTAGGGTGCAGTGGAGTTGGCGAGAGCCTTGTATGTGAGTGTGAGGAGTTTAAAGAGGATTCTGAAGGGGAATGGGAGCCAGTGAAGGGCTAGGCAGAGGGGGGAGACAGAAGAGGAGCGGCGAGAAAGGAAGATAAGACTAGCGGCAGCGTTAAGAACAGATCGAAGGGGAGCGAGATGAGAGAGGGGGAGGCCAGTAAGGAGGAGGTTGCAGTAGTCCAGGCGGGAGATGATCAGATAGTGAATAAGACATTTGGTGGGTCTTGGGAGAGGAAGGGCCAGATGCGAGCGATGTTACGCAGCTGGAAGCGGCAGGATTTAGCAAGAGAGAGGATGTGGGGTCCAAAGGAGAGAGAGGAGTCGAGGATGACACCAAGGCAGCGAAGTTGGGGGACAGGGGAGATAGAGGAGTTGTCGACAGTGATGGAGAGGTCAGAAGGGGATGAGGTATGAGAGGGAGGAAAAACTTCAGTATCAGTGCATGTCCTCGTGTTCTAGTACTTCTGTTCCTTTGTAGAATGTTTCCCTGCTGTACCTTGTTTAAGTACGATATTCTAGTCTTTCCGGGAAAGTTGTGTGCTGTAGGCCATGCACCATTTTAGTTGCCCTTCTTTGTACATTCTCTAATGTATTTTTATCCTTCTGGAAATATGGCGTCCAGAACTGAGCACAGTATTCTAGATGATGTCGTAGCAATGACCTATACAGTGGTATTATTACTTCTTTCTTTCTGCTACTGATTCCTCTCTCTATACAACCAAGCATCTGACATGCCTTTCTCATTGTTTTGTTGCATTGCTTACCTGCCTTTATGTCACCTGAAATAGTGACTTCTAGATTCCTTTCTTCCTCAGTAGTTTCCATTATAGTGACATTAATGCTGTATTTAGCCTTTGGGTTTGTGAGACCCAAGTGCATGATTTTGGATTTTTGGGAAATTAATCTGTAGTTGCCACTCTCTTGACCATTCATCTAGTCTAGATCATCGATCATTTGTTTTACCCCTACTGGTGTGTCTATCCTGTTGCATATATTTGTGTCATCTGTAAAAAGGCATACTTTCCCTTCAATACCATTTGTAGTGTAATCAATACAGATATTACAAAGCACTGGTCCAAGTACAGATCCCTGGGGTACTCCACTGCTAACTTTTCCCTCCTGTGAATGTACTCCATTTAGTATAACTATCTGTTTTCTATCTTGCAACCAAGATCTTATCCATTCAACCATCTCTGAATCCAATCCCAAGCTTTCAAGTTTATTTAACAGTCTGCAATGTGGGACAGTGTCAAAACCCTTACTAAAGTCTAGATAAGCTACATTTACGACCCACCCCCCCCCTTCCCCCCTTGATCTGTTACTTTAGTCACCCAGTCAAAAAAGTAATTATGATTTGTTTGACATGATCTCCCCCCAGTAAATCCATGCTGTTTAGGACCCTGTAGTTACTGCATGTGAGATAGTCTACAACTCTTTCTTTTAAGAGTATCTCCATCAGTTTCCCGACTACTGATGTAAGACTCACTGGTCTGTAGTTGCCTCTTTCTTGCTGCCACTTTTGGGCAGTGGGACTACATTCACTCTTTTCCAATCCTCTGGAGTTACTCCTGTAGCTAATGACTGATTGAATAATTTTGTTAAAGTTATTTTAGTATCTTTGGATGTATCCCATCTGGCCCCATTGATTTAGCCACGTTCAGTTTTTAGAGCTCTGTTAGGACCGTCTCTGTAAATGTACTTGTATCTACCTCATTGCTTTGAGTATACTCGCAACTTAACTGTGGCCCTTTCACTGCTCTTTTCTGTAGTGAACACTGAGCAAAACATTATTAAGGTGATTTGCTGTTACCTTGTCTCCCTCAACAATACTCTCTTTAGTCTTATTATTTCTCCTTTCACTTATATACCTAAAAAAAAACACTTTTTGCCCCTTTTGCATGAGCCATCTTCTCTTCAGATTGTGCCTTTGCCATCTGATTACCTACTTGGCCTCCTTCTGTCCAGCAACATACACCTCTTTGTCTTCATTATTCTGAGTCTGCTTATATTTCCTGAAGGTTGTCTTTTTTTCGTTTCACAATACTTGCTACTTCTTTTGCAAACCACAATGACTTCCTTTTTCTTGTGCTTTCCTTGTCCCTTCATCTCTTCAATGTAATGACATTGAGGAGATATAGGGACTCAGAGACATTAGTGATAGTTGGAGGGTCACAGGAAAATCTGAAATGAAGGAGCACGTAGGGATACAGAGGAGATTATTTAATATGTATTTATGTTTTACTATATAGCGTAATAAATCTTCTAAAATTCAATCTTTCAAATTCCCTAAAGCTTCTCAGGGTCTAAGTGGCCCCCAGGCCAATCACTTACATTTCACATACCGCCACTTCTAAATTTCCAATTTGACCACTGGTTGTTGTTATACAATTTTACTAGTATTAGAATTTCCAGGAAAGCCAACACATGATGAGACCGACAAACGTGGGTCAAGGAAGGTCCGGGGATTAAAGAGTATGTCAAGGCCGAAGGATGGGCCAGTAAAAAGGGACCACAAGTTGGAGGGCTGGGATTTCCTCCTCTATTGGCCACCAATGCCGGGGGCTGGCGACACCTGTTCCAAAATACAATCCTAGCCCCTCCACAAACAAATGGAAACCTTTGTATATACTGAAATGAGGTAAAAAGTCATACAATCCTTACACTGCGCTGAGTGCAATCATTTTACATAAATTAATGAATAACTAGATCCTTTCATCAAGATTTCCATAAGATCTTAGATTAGAGAATCAAATTAATTATGGGGACAAAAAATACTACCAATAAATTATAAAACATAACCTGAAATAATTATAGGAGGAGGTTACAACTCATACATGTTCTAATAACAATCTTCATTGCCTCAAATTAAGAAAACATAAATAAACATAAGCTCCAATATAGTGAATAAGTAGCTGTGGGGGGAGAAACCCTAAAAAATCAGTATCAGAAATGTAATTAATACAGGAAGTGGGAGATGTGTAATTCATGTTTCAGTAAAACCCGGGGCCCTGGAATGTTATCTAATTGTGTCAGTTACACTGTAAGAATACAGGACGTTCAGAGGGCGCAGCTCCTGTGTAATGTGAGGACAATCGATCATCTCCCAGAGCTTTATCATAGACATTCCTAATAAATACTTCTGCCATTTGCTAAGATTTAGTTATATGGCGATGAGAATTGTAAGGTTCGTCATGCCACCAAAACACTGTGAGAAGTGGCTCATTCTGCAGAAACTGGATTCCTTCGATTGGTCATGGGTGATGAATTCTGTGAGTTACTGATTACTAGATCAGGAGAGCTTTGATACTTTGCTTCTTTTCACCTAATTAAAACCTGAGCCAATTCAAACAATCTTATCAGACCTGGTGACATTTGCAGATTGGAGGCCCATCAATCATCAGGTCTAGGCTTCTCCTTCTCTACCTCTTCATTTCACTTGGAATCGTTCTGCCAGCAGATGGGGACATGCACTGTGTGCAATACGCTTCCCTAAATTACCAGTTCCCCGGCCTTTCTCCAGGAACACTTTCATCATTTCTACCATTTGGCTGAGATGAAGCCTAGTTCTGTTTGAGGATGGTATGACCACAAAGCTGGCAGCAGAAGCCTGGGATGAGGTGACATGGCGGTGCCTTAAAAATGACGTGGACCCTGCCCCCGTCACTGGGACAGACTAAGGCACGTAGTGCATGAATCTCATTTATTGTTTGCTCCATCGCTCCTTGCCCTGGCCCTGGCCTGTTGGCTGGACGGACCAATTCTATATTACTAGAAGGCTATCTTACTACATGTTTATCACTGAACTTCGTATTTTTGTTTTGTGGGGGGGCGGGCAGCCATGAGGTTCTTACCCCCCTTTTTGGTGGTTTTTGCCACTTGGGCCAAGGTTTTCAATTGAAAAACAAAAAGTAATTAAAATGAAGATAAGACCATTTCTATGCTGCCCCTGATGTCTAGTTTGCCCATATGGTGAATGTAGTTGTGGATGATCCCCGTGACCCCGTTTCCATAATAAGCCAGGTTTCTTATAGAGATTTGGGATGAACCTAGTGAAAAAGGTGGTGGATTCCGCGCTTCCTATACGTAAATGTAGGTAGGCTGCCTATAGGGTGTGTAAAACAAAGGGGTGGGCTTCATCCCTCCATGGTATAAGTTTGAAATAGATAATCCCAAAGGCGCCAAATAATATATACTGTAAACACAGATTTATTCTCATTACAGTTGAACAGCATATAAAATCAGTGCACTGATACAATCATTGATATCGTTACACACTTACATACAAATATCCAGTGTTGTAAGGGTACGCTCATATATAAAGGTATAGTCACTGTGCATCTCAATTCATGATACAGTCATATACAGACTGAACACAAGCTGCTTGTGGCCAATACTCAAATGATAATTTGTTCATTGAAAGAATGATGCATGTGGTAACTCAATGCACAATGTCCCGTTCCAGTTCCTCACAAGGTGTACAGCTGTAGCAATAAAACACATATATCCATATGGATCAAGCCCTCCGGGGATAAATGAGGTGGCGAACCACTTATATGCAATCCATAGTAGTTGATTGCCACCAGATCCAAGCGGTATATGTGAGAATAGGTGCCCCGTTCTTAGCTATACAGCTATGAACTTGTCACGGACGTGACCTTAGTACCTGCAAGTATTGGCACTACTACACCAGGAGGCGCGGAGTCTAACACGCCGCTGGTGTTCACCAGGGACCCCCGCAAGGAAGTTTGGACTTAGCGGCAACGACGTGCAGGTCGCGGCCCTCCCAGGTAGCTACTTGCGGGATATAGAGAAAAGACGTAGTCAAACAGGCAGAGTCAGGAACCAACCGGGCAGATGAGGTACCGAATCAGAAGACAGAGAATGGTCAGCAGGCCGAGGTCAAACCAGAATATCAGGATGGGACAATGGAGAATCCGAAAGCGAGGTCAGGAAGCCGGGTCAAAACACAGGGAAGCAGAAGTTAATATACAGGGACACTGAGACTAAGGAACCAGTTGCTCTGGCACCCTAATGGTGTCAGAGCAGGTTTTAAATAGGAAGTGAAGCTTCCTCATTGGTGGGCAGGGAATCGGCGGTCAGCTGTTCTGACCGCCGACAGGAACCAGGAGAACGCGTCCCGTTGCTATGGCGACGGGCGCGCCTGCGCACCTCGTCGCCGGAAGAGGCGTCCCCGTTGCTTGGCAACGGGGCGCTCTGCAGACAGACGTCCGTCCCTGCTCGAGGAGGAGGCGCAGGGACGGCGTCTGACAGTACCCCTCTCCTTACAATTGGGGGAATCACTGGGTACAGAACGATGTTTCAGGAAGTCTGCCAGTAGCCTAGGGGCATGCAAATCTTCTTTAAAGACCCAAGATCTCTCCTCTAGGCCGAAGCCTTTCCAGTGTACTAGGTATTGGAACCGACCTCGAACTTTGCGTTCAGCAAGAATTTGGCTAATCTCATATTCATTGCCCGTAGTAGTGGAAATGGCCTGAGGGACAGTGGAGGTATGAACAAATTTGTTTAGGACCAGCGGTTTGAGGAGGGAAATATGGAAGGTGTTATGAATCTTCATCTGTGGAGGAAGTTGGAGTCGAACCGTAACTGGATTAATTACTTGAGTTACTGGGAAAGGACCAATGAAACGAGGTGCCAGTTTCATGGAAGGAACCTGTAATTTTAGATTCCTGGTGGATAGCCACACTTTTGTCCCCCACTTGGAGAGCTGGCACAACTCTTCTATGCTGATCGGCAGAAGATTTATAATGCCGTCCGGATTTCAGGAGGTTCTCTTTGGTGGTAGCCATATCTTGAGTCATGGCATGGGCGGCAGGGACCGTGGAGGAGGTGGAAGAGAACGTGGGGAGGGTAGGATGCGTCCCATACACAGTGAAGAAGGGCGAAAACCCCGAAGAACAATGGACATGATTGTTGTGTGTGAACTCGGCCCAAGGTAGCAGAAGACTCCAATTAGATTGGTTAAGAGATGAGAAACAACGAAGGAACGCCTCCAGGTCTTGGTTTACTCGCTCCGTCTGGCCGTTCGTCTGGGGATGATATCCAGAGGAGAACTTGAGGGTAATACCTATATCTTTGCAGAAGGCTCTCCAGAAGCGAGACACGAACTGGACACCTCGGTCAGATATTATTTCCAGAGGGCACCCGTGGAGACGAAAGATTTCTTTGATGAAGACTTGTGCCAATTTGGATGCAGATGGAAGGCCTTTTAGAGGAACGAAATGAGCCATTTTAGAGAACCGGTCTACTGTGACCCAAATGGTGTCAAAGCCGCTGCTGGGTGGCAAGTCAGTAATAAAATCCATCGAGATGCTGGACCATGGGCGATCAGGAATCGGAAGAGGTTGTAACAATCCAGCGGGGGATTGTCTAGGCACTTTGTTCTGGGCACAAACAGAGCATGAGGCTACAAACTCTTGGACATCCGTACGGGCCGTTGGCCACCAGTAGTGTCGTGATAACAGCGAGAGAGTCTTCTCAGTACCAGCATGACCGGCAAATCTAGAGGCATGAGCCCAACGTAACGCCTTTAAGCGTAGATGTGGTACTAGAAAGGAACAGCCCACAGGAGGAGTACGGGTGATGGCTACAATACAGGAGGGTTCAAACACTGGTGGGGGTACAGTAGTGGGTGAAGAATCGGAGACATCGAAAGAGCGGGAGAGGGCATCAGCTTTGGAATTGAGATAACCAGCACGATAAGTAAGAACGAGATTAAAGCGGGCGAAGAATGAGGACCATCTGGCTTGCCGGGGGTTGAGACACCGAGCATCCCGGAGATAGATGAGGTTCTTGTGGTCGGTGAATACCGTAACAGGATGACGTGCCCCTTCTAGAAGATGGCGCCATTCTTCGAGCGCAGACTTCACCGCCAATAGCTCTTTATCCCCTATACCGTAGTTAGATTCAGAGGGAGTGAATCTCCTCGAAAAGAACCCACATGGCAGCAGTCCCCCTGAAATGGATTCTTGTGAAAGAACTGCCCCGACTCCTACTGCAGATGCGTCCACTTCTACCAGGAATGGTTTATCTTGATCCGGTTGAACAAGTACAGAGGCGGAAGAAAAGGCTTTCTTGAGTGCTTCGAAGGCGTCGATGGCCTCCGTGGCCCAAACATGAGGATTAGCAGTTTTCTTAGTCAGAGCGGTAATTGGTGCGATGATAGAAGAAAATCGTGGAATGAACTGCCGGTAATAGTTGGCGAAGCCAATGAATCTCTGGGTAGCTTTCAGACCCATAGGTCTAGGCCATTTGAGGATGGCAGATAGCTTGACTGGATCCATCTGTAGACCGGAGCCTGACACGATGTAGCCCAGGAAGGGGATCTGTGGCTTCTCAAATACACATTTCTCCAGCTTACAATACAACTTATTGGCTCGTAGACGAGACAGGACCTCACTTACATGGACACGATGGCTGGTCAAGTCTGAAGAAAAGATTAAGATGTCATCCAGATAAGCTACTACGGAGATGTAGAGAAGGTCCTGAAAAATCTCATTAATAAAAGATTGGAAAACAGCGGGGGCATTGCACAACCCGAAGGGCATGACCAGGTATTCGAAGTGACCTTCTTTAGTGCAGAATGCAGTTTTCCACTCGTCTCCTGAGCGTATACGAATGAGGTTATACGCCCCCCGTAGGTCTAGCTTAGTAAAGACCTTGGATCCTGCGATTCTATCAAAGAGCTCAGAGATGAGAGGTAACGGGTATCTGTTCTTTATAGTGATGGCGTTCAATCGCCGGTAGTCAATACACGGCCGTAGGGAACCGTCTTTCTTCTTGACGAAGAAAAATCCCGCGCCCGCGGGAGAGGAAGATTTCCTGATAAAGCCACGTTGAAGATTCTCAGAAATATAGGTGGTCATGGCAGTATTCTCAGGGAGAGATAGGGGATAGATTCTGCCCTTAGGAAGAGGTTTATCAGGTAGTAATTCGATGGAGCAGTCCCAGGGCCGATGGGGGGGCAGGACCTCGGCCGCAGCTTTGCAAAACACATCCTGATAAGCAATATATGGAAGTGGCAGTTCAACGTGTGGAGATATCAGAAGACAAGGAAGAGAGGTCTGGCTGGGTTTTAGACCAGACAAACAGGACTTAAAACATTGTGGGCCCCAAGAAGTAACCATCGCACGATTCCAATCCAATTGGGGTGAATGAAGCTTGAGCCAAGGTAATCCTAGAATGACGGTGTTGACAGAACGAGGAAGAACCAGGAACTCGATGACTTCAGAATGTAGCACCCCTACCGTCAGCCGAACTGGGGCGCAGGCGTGAGAAACAGACCCGTTGGAGATCCGATTCCCATCTACCGCGGTGAGGAATAACGGCTGAGGCAATTTGATAGTAGTTAATTGGAGTTGCGATGCCAGAGTGGCAGAGATGAAATTTCCGGCAGAGCCGGAATCCCTAAAGGCTAAGGTCTCAAAGGGGCCGACAGAGGTCTGCAAGGAGATGGGCATGAGGCAGTCGTTACTAGCAATGGTGTAGGGAGTAATAATTCCAACTCCTAAATCGGCCTCCCTTCCACCGATTAGGAGGGGGCGTTTCCCGGTCTCTTGGTACAAGATGAGATGGTATGACCAGGATCTCCACAATACAAACATAAGTTTTGCTTGAAGCGACGTTGACGTTCCTCGGCGGACAGCCGGGAACGGCCGATTTGCATCGGTTCTTCAGGAAGGACCGGGTTTTGAAACATGGGAGCAAGGCGAGTAGAGGACCGTCTGGAGGTGGCACGTTCCAGAGTCCGCTCACGGAAACGTAGGTCAATGCGATTGCATAAAGAAATCAGGGAATCCAAATCAGCGGGAAGCTCACGGGAAGTTAACTCATCCTTAACTCGGTCTGAGAGTCCTTGCCAAAAGGTTGCTACCAAGGCTTCGTTATTCCAACTGAGCTCAGAGGACAGCGTGCGGAATTGTATAGCATACTGCCCGACGGTCAGGGATCCCTGGCGGAGGTTCAGGAGACTGGAGGCAGCCGAGGAGATGCGTCCGGGCTCATCAAAAACCTTGCGGAAGGTTTCAATGAAGGTGGTGACGTTGGACAGCATAGGGTCATCTCGCTCCCACAGGGGGGAGGCCCAAGCAAGGGCCTGTCCGGATAATAAGGACATAATAAACGCCACCTTAATGCGTTCAGAGGGAAAAGATGCAGGACTACACTCGAAGTGGATCAGACACTGATTAAGGAATCCTCTGCATCTTTTAGGCTCGCCATCAAACTTGTCCGGTGGAGAGAGTCTCAGGGCTGTAGAGGAAACCACTGCAGGAGAGGAGGAGGTGGCGGCGACTACCGCGGTAGTCACGGGAACATTTTGAGCAGAAGCCATGGAGACCTGGAGGGTCTCAAGACGAGTTGCGACTCCTTGGATACAGTGAAGTAACTGTGCCTGCTCTGCTTCTTGCTTCTCCACCCTATGAGCCAAGTGGAGTAGAAGGTCACGTGCAGAGGGTTCATTAGATGAGTCGGTTGACATGGCCAGAGCAAACTGTCACGGACGTGACCTTAGTACCTGCAAGTATTGGCACTACTACACCAGGAGGCGCGGAGTCTAACACGCCGCTGGTGTTCACCAGGGACCCCCGCAAGGAAGTTTGGACTTAGCGGCAACGACGTGCAGGTCGCGGCCCTCCCAGGTAGCTACTTGCGAGATATAGAGAAAAGACGTAGTCAAACAGGCAGAGTCAGGAACCAACCGGGCAGATGAGGTACCGAATCAGAAGACAGAGAATGGTCAGCAGGCCGAGGTCAAACCAGAATATCAGGATGGGACAATGGAGAATCCGAAAGCGAGGTCAGGAAGCCGGGTCAAAACACAGGGAAGCAGAAGTTAATATACAGGGACACTGAGACTAAGGAACCAGTTGCTCTGGCACCCTAATGGTGTCAGAGCAGGTTTTAAATAGGAAGTGAAGCTTCCTCATTGGTGGGCAGGGAATCGGCGGTCAGCTGTTCTGACCGCCGACAGGAACCAGGAGAACGCGTCCCGTTGCTATGGCGACGGGCGCGCCTGCGCACCTCGTCGCCGGAAGAGGCGTCCCCGTTGCTTGGCAACGGGGCGCTCTGCAGACAGACGTCCGTCCCTGCTCGAGGAGGAGGCGCAGGGACGGCGTCTGATAGAACTGTCTTGAATAAAATTATCACTCTAATGGTGAGGACAGAGTACAAGACCGATGGCCTCTTAATGTCAAAAAGCAGTCTGGTAATAGGAGGCACAATGGTCTCTCAATAAGGTGTGCCCGAAGGATCGCTTACCCGGTAGTTGATTTTGCACAAAGGTGCCAATCCTTGGCAGTTGTTTCGTGTCTTGGATGACTCTATAATCCAAAGGGATGGACGCGGCCGCGTCGTCTTCTTCGCGCATGCGCACTTCGCAGTGTGGGGTTTCCGTTTGTAGGACCGTTCTCGCGAGCACAGCGGGATAGAAGTTCCGTTTGTTAATGCAATAGTGTCCGTTTCCTACGCGTTTCGTTAGTGAAATTAAAGTGAATAAAAGTTCCAAAGTCCACTCCTACTCCTGTTTCTTGAATATTATTATTGCACCATTATATATAGTTCATATATAGAGATTCCATAATCTACATATCAGTTATTCCTTATTTACATAATGGCACCTATTAAGGTGGAACTTTTATTCACTTTAATTTCACTATGTTATCATCCTGGGAAAAAAAACTGATGTGTGCAAAAACAATCAGCACCCGATGTAAAATGACTGGCCCTTTAAGACACCAACCTCCCCATCGGAGTGACCCACCATGGATTACTCAAGAGATAAGGAGCCTCTATAAAAAGGATGACTCTTCACTCCAAATGCATTCTTCCCTGACGAAGCCGTATCTCGGCGAAACGCGTAGGAAACGGACACTATTGCATTAACAAACGGAACTTCTATCCCGCTGTGCTCGCGAGAACGGTCCTACAAACGGAAACCCCACACTGCGAAGTGCGCATGCGCGAAGAAGACGACGCGGCCGCGTCCATCCCTTTGGATTATAGAGTCATCCAAGACACGAAACAACTGCCAAGGATTGGCACCTTTGTGCAAAATCAACTACCGGGTAAGCGATCCTTCGGGCACACCTTATTGAGAGACCATTGTGCCTCCTATTACCAGACTGCTTTTTGACATTAAGAGGCCATCGGTCTTGTACTCTGTCCTCACCATTAGAGTGATAATTTTATTCAAGACAGTTCATAGCTGTATAGGTAAGAACGGGGCACCTATTCTCACATATACCGCTTGGATCTGGCGGCAATCAACTACTATGGATTGCATATAAGTGGTTCGCCACCTCATTTATCCCCGGAGGGCTTGATCCATATGGATATATGTGTTTTATTGCTACAGCTGTACACCTTGTGAGGAACTGGAACGGGACATTGTGCATTGAGTTACCACATGCATCATTCTTTCAATGAACAAATTATCATTTGAGTATTGGCCACAAGCAGCTTGTGTTCAGTCTGTATATGACTGTATCATGAATTGAGATGCACAGTGACTATACCTTTATATATGAGCGTACCCTTACAACACTGGATTTGGGATGAACCTGCTCACGTGTGCTGATATTCTAATATCTGTCTGGCAGCCAGAGTACATATTATCAGATTGGATCAAAGTCATTTTATTCCCAGATGATGGATGATTAAAAACAGTAGGTAAAATAAATACATTGCAAATTAAAAGCCTGGTAAAACTTGGCAGCTTCTGCGTATCACACCCTCATCTATGAATATATAAAGTGGGAATCTGGCGCCAGAGTTTATACACAACATACAGCATTCACTTTATAGGGTATTCATTTGCTGTGGATGTCTACTACAGGATCTGCCTCCTTAAATCCACTACTGGAAAGCATTAAATGCTGAACGAAGTAACTGACTAGCTTGATATATCTTAATCATTTATATTTAACTTTCTAACCTAGAAAGCTGACATGTTTAACTCTGTGCCGGGAGGAACAGTTACTCCACCTTGTTTGAAGAAGAGCCCAGATTTTGGTCCTCCCACAGGTGACGGGGGTGAAGGAGATGGGGGATTCATTACAGCAATAATAGTCTTAACTGGAGATGTTCTTTAATTCTGGAAAGTGGCAGAGAGGAGACAGAAAGCTCTATAGGCTTATGTGATTGGCTTGCAGTCCCTTAGGTAACAGTGTCTGTGTAAGATCATGAACAATACAGGGGCATGGCCAGTTTTTGAAGGGATCTGCTTACCTTTGCCTTTTGAGCTCCGCCGCTGCTCAGTCTGGATGTGTTTTTAGCATTGTACTTTTTTTTTTTTTTTTTTTACATTTTATTGAAGTTTTATATGACATTTGGGTATAGGAGGAGGAACAGAATAAAAGGGATCCGGGGGGGGATTTACAACTTTGAGCACAGTTGATCCTTTTTTACTTTTATAACATCATTGACGGAGCGACTGAGGAATTAGAGCTGTGTTGCATTAAAGGGGGCTGGTCTAGGGAGGACGGAGGGGAAGGTATGACACTGTTTTAGTGTAGTTTATTAGCTACTTGTTACACTGCAGGGGCCCTCTGACCTTCAACATTACC
Organism: Mixophyes australis; assembly: GCA_036250195.1. Lineage (NCBI taxonomy): Eukaryota > Metazoa > Chordata > Amphibia > Anura > Limnodynastidae > Mixophyes > Mixophyes australis. The sequence goes on from JAVHZZ010000009.1 coordinate 1,884,860, forward strand.
CATAATCTCAGTAATAAGGTACAACAATGCATTTGATAAAATAAAGGCACCTATCTGTAATAATATATCGGTAGTATTTTAGACAAGTGTCACACACTATAAGAATAAAGCAGGAACAAGCTGGGGGCCACAAGTGGTTCATCACTGCACTAGAACATGTATGAAAATTGAGTATAATTGTCATTTCTTGCCATTCCTTGCAGGGAATGTAGCAATGATCAGGGTGTAACACAACATGACCCGTAGCCTCGCTGTATAGTCTACTGTGTGATCTTTATATCACCTTATTTACCCTCATTGTGTATACTGAAGCCTGCTCTTCAGGCAGACACTTCCCTACTTCTAACCGGAGTTACACTCTCCCCTACTAGCCGTAAAACCAACTCAACAGGTTCATCCTCTCGTCCCTCACACGTTCCTCACGCTGACACGTAGTAACCCCTCTGCCGAGAGCTTCTATCACAGATCTATCAGCGTTATCTTCTTATATACAGTTTATGTATAATACACATATATATATATAATGCTGTGTTACTACTGTATCTTACACTACAAGTACGTTGTGTGAGTACACTACATTGTATATCAGAATAAATCTTAGGAACAGTAACTTTCCACAATATACTTTACTATTTGTATGTTTAACAAGTCGTATGGATACATTGACTTACACCAGTTGAAGTATGAACTGTAATTCATCTTGAGCTGCACTTCACATCTATTTGTCTGCCTCTCGCACCTTCCACACCAGGTAATACACAGTAGGTAAAAATAAACTCATCCTTAATTTAAAATCTGTCTCCTTACTATGCAGATGTAGAAAGTATGTAGCACAATCTACAGATTGTTAGATACATGTTATCATTTTAATATGACGGGATTTGTATTAAACATTTTACTTTTACCGGGTACCACAACCTAGAATTAAGTTATAGTCACAATACACAAGCTACCTAGCAGTCCTTCTCCTTAACCTGGTCACATACAATATGCCTTCCTTTCTCAATAAATAACTCTATTTCTGTACAATCAGATCAATATACAATTGAGGCACTCATGTAATAACAGTTCAATCATATTTATTACAACGTTCTTTTAAGCAAAAACAATCCAAGTGAGCACTTGTCACTTAATTTTTGATCTTCCTCTCTTCATGTAATAAGTCTGATTCATTTGTAGTTTTGCAGAGTGTAGGAGATCAGGACTATTAGGGGGAGTGATGTGCTATGGGGGTTTAGCTCGGTGTTGTCCTGCACACACTTCCGGGTAATACCGTACTGAAATCTTTGATTATGCAATCAAAAAATAAGTCCTTAGACTTAAATCACTCCACTACAATACACAAACTTCAGTTATATTTATTAAATTGTTTGTCAACCACACATGTAATGATTTTTGAACAATTAAAAACAACAACAATCAGACTCACACAAGCATTAAACTGCAATTCTCAAGTTTCAGAAATGTATGGTTTTGATTAGAAGTACAAATATGAGTCATTTCATATCCTGATGCTGTATTTACAACACAGAATGTGGTAAGATTTTCACGCTCTCGCTAACAAATAACAGTGTAGCTGTGACATCGGTATTGTAACTTTACTTGTCAGTAAATGTTGAGGAATGAGCATTTGATTCTGGTATATACACAATCACACATTAATCACACATTAAAACATGTCTGGATTGGAATATTGTTGCAGAGAATGCAGGTGGTGTTACAAAGCAGTGCTGTAATATTGCTAATTACACTTAATGTAAATACAATCTACTCTCTTCTGTGTTTCTAAGTCTACATTAGGGGGCGATATCGCTGGTGAGATTCGGAGAATCTGTGGATTAGTGACCATCAGTAAAATGACCCCATAATGGAGGATGTAGTAGTTATACCCCCAGATCAAACACTAACGCGCAGTCTGTGACCCCTTTGTCCAGGATTTACTGTCAGACTTTTCTCCATTTATGCTAATAACAGAACCATAGCAGATGTGTCAGTTACTCATACCGCTGACATTGCATGCAAATCTGGATAAAAAACTGGTTAATAAAAGTGGAAATAAGTAAAAGGTTTGCTGGAGCCGGAGCTGGAGCCGGTTTGGTGCAGATACATTGTGTACGTCTTATAGAAAACAGAACTCATAAAATACATCCGTTTCCTATGAACTTTTATTCCATTTTTCAAACCTAAAATGTAATAAACACAGTCACCGTTTGTGATATAGTCTGATCAGTACATAAAAGCCACCATATATCAGGAAGGAATCTAATGCCACTATAACACGGTGCTGATACATTACATCGTGTATTAATGGTATCAACACACTGCAAAATAGGAATATACCACTCATAGAAAACCAGCTGCTAATTATTTTCCTCCAGGTGTTTAGTGTATACAGACAGTAATTAAGATATCTCTTAATGCAATCACATGTAACCCAGTGACACAGCCCAAGATAACCTACTATGCCCCCCAGGTGCCCCCTATACCATAGCCCGCCAGCCCCTGAATCTCTGACCCACTGCAAAATAATTCAACAACAGACACCAAACATAGGATGTGTAACACAGCTCTCACTGACACACCCAACACCTCGCTCACATTATCCCTGGTATGGCTCTAAATACACAGTGACATATTCCAGGAATAACATGTCTGTCTCTCTTCCCTCATCACCCTTTTATCCCATAGCAAATACACAAATCAACTCACAGAGAACATAATACAGAACTCACCTCCACGGCATCCAAATAGTAACTGAACTGTAGCTTGTGAGTCTGATGCTAAGGCCACGCCCACTCAGGTAGAGCAGGTAACACGCCCACACCTGCAGGAGCCTAAAACGCATTACAGAGAGACCTCAACACAGCTAATACCAGGTAAACTGAAGTTGTACAGAGACACATTAATAGCGGGCCTACGGTTTCTCCAGGATAACCTATACATCTGTTCTCTTACAAGGATCGCTCACCCCAAAATAACAGTGTTTTACTGTGTTTGTGACTATTGCTTAAGAACCTTAAAGAACAACATATTATATATAAGCGCCTACATATTCTGTAGCGCTTTACATAGAATATTTAATCTTTTGTCAGTCCCTGCATCAGTGGAGCTTACAATCTATATTCCCTACCACACATACTAGGGTCCAGTATGTTTCTGTGAGGGAATTAATGTGAGATTTTGTGCTTCAAGTTATCCATCGGATTTCACCCCATAATTAGGTAAGTTTTATTTATTTCTGTCTATTCATAATGTGTCTTTTTAGTGATATGTGGTCATGGATTGAATAGTACATGATGCTGTATTTATTTGTATTAAGTGTTTTATTACTTTATAAGCCAATCCTTTGTGAGGACTCTGCTATATTTTATTATCAGTAGCTGTAGCTTATCCTTAGTGCTGTTCTGGAGTGTTCTGTGTTCTTCATGAAGTGTAACAGAAAATAGTGACAGTTTTCCATTTGGTGTCCGTTTGCAAGATAATTGGGAGAAATTATACTTGTACTAATATAAATACCCAATTTGATATTTTTTTTATTGCAAATTTAGCACCGGAATTCCTTTTTCGGTTCTTCTTTGTGATTATTGCTCCTGCTTCTTTGCAGAGATGCTGTTTATAATGTACCTAGCCCATGGGTCTGTGGGAAAGCACATTTACATTTATATCTGTGTGTGTGTGTATATATGAATGTGATAGTGTTACAATGAAGGCAGTAAGAGAAGTGACAGTATGACATACCCCGTATATTCCTCCCCCACTCCCACCACTAGATACAGAGCAGAGATGGCATTCTGTACACTTCTATTGTTTATATTGTCCGATGTATGTGCTGATCCTGTGCACTGCTGCTAGACGGAGAGTGTGTGCAGCGAGTGGATCTGATGGACTTTATAAAGGACTGTATATATGGCACAGCAGTAGGTCTACAGGTAACGAACACATTCACAGCTCCCACTGATGCCTTTTGCTCCGTGCTGGTGCATTTTATAGAGGAAGCACATTCATATGGACACATAAACCACCAGAAATAAACAGCTAAATATATAAATCTGTGTAAACACACAGTGTCCCATCACTGTCATGAGTCACAGATAAATAAGTAACAAGTGGCGGTTTTAGGAGAAAAAAGGAACAGTTCTTATTAAATAAGGGAGTGATACGAATGTGATATTAGGCATGTGAAAACGGGAAGCTAAAGAAAATAAAGAGAGAAGCCGCCTGATGGTGCTGTAATGAAGTGTAAAGTCAAATAAAATGTACCACAGGAGAGGGCTGTCAGCTATTAGCCTGTGAGGGCAAACACAAGCTAGTGCACCGCATCGGATAAATGGGCATGGCAAAAACGGAGCACAAAAATGTTAATTTATCTAATGAAGTATAGGAAGAATTATGTAAAATTGCAATAATCAAATACAACACTTGCCAGTCCCATTTAAAAAAGCAGAGACTATTTAGTGGCCGATATACAACCCTGAGAGCATTCTAGCGGCAGTTATACAATCCTGAGAGCATTCTAGTGGCCGTTATACAATCCGGAGAGCATTCTAGTGGGCGTTATACAATCCGGAGAGCATTCTAGTGGGCGTTATACAATCCGGAGAGCATTCTGGTGGCCGTTATACAATTGGGAGAGCATTCTAGTGTCCGTTATACAATCCGGAGAGCATTCTAGCGACAGTTATACAATCCTCAGAGCATTCTAGTGGCCGTTATACAATCCGGAGAGCATTCTAGTGGGCGTTATACAACCCGGAGAGCATTCTGGTGGGCGTTATACAATCCGGAGAGCATTCTGGTGGCCGTTATACAATCCGGAGAGCATTCTAGTGTCCGTTATACAATCCGGAGAGCATTCTAGTGGCCTTTATACAATCGGGAGAGCATTCTAGTGGCCGTTATACAATCGGGAGAGCATTCTATTGGCCGATATACAATCCGGAAAACATTCTAGTGGTCGATATACCTCACATGTAGCATTTTAGTATCATGTATAAAACATAATTCTAGAGGTTGATTTACAATAAATAAAGATTTCTATTGTCCGATTTACAATATGCAGCATTCTAGTGCGATATGTTATTAATCTGCCTATATTGCAATCCTCATATAATGAGGGACACCAATGAGTATATAAAGTATACTCTAGACAGAACCAAACATCTCCTCTTACTCCTGCTAATAAAACTTGCCTGGTGAGAGGCACTTCCTGGTGCTAACAATACATTTATGGAGTGGATGTTCGATCATTAGATGCATAACGCTGTCTGCACCTCAGGATTATAGTTTATATACAAGTAATAATGTAGTGATGACAACAGTATTGCACTTAATTAATATGTGTGACCTCAGAGTTAGGAAACATGGACTATGGCAGAAAGCAGACCCCAGACGGTCAGCACCATCCACCAATCGGCATCTTCTGGGTGTGACAGAAGGCTATCATACCCAGTCACTTATGCAGCCGGAAAAGGGGTGGGATTTAAAACCTAATGGGAGTGGCCAGGAGCCGTCCTGTTCCTGCTTCCCAGCTGCCAAGTACATCCATGTAGTGTGAAATTGTACCATCCACTGAATGTGCTCACCTTTTTATTAAGCTTTCAGCTTTGCTGTATGCATGTTTCCTTACAATGTTTATTGGATCCCCACTGGACCCAAATAATGGTTAGGATACAAATAATTTTCACATATAATAATGATATATAGGCATCCTCTGCTGACATTTGATTTATTATTTTAGCCCTTATTGCTCTGTAAACTAAAGCATGCCCTGCATGGGTGAGGAGTCTGCTATATATTATATCCATGAATCCAGCGCTTGTCACAATATATAACCCCTATGTGTATATGTCGGTTTGTGTAGTGGTAACTATTTATTAACCCTTTCCACTAGAAATAAGAAGGTTTGATGGATGTCTCCAATGTTTAGCCAGGATAAGTTCTGCATAAAGCATTGTATACATTAGTAGCAGTCAGTTATAGTCCTGAATGTCATGTATGCAGATATCTGTTTTATCTTTTACACATTAGAGAATAGAGCCTTTGATCGTGGAGATAAAGCTGATTAAACTCTCATCACTGCTAAAAAATGTAGTCTGTGCGGCTGATCTGTGCTCGGCTGCCTTGGCGCTACTGGCCCTGAACTTACTGCCTGCACCTGAGAGCTCCTGTGTCCCTATAAGTATATTTTTATTTCTATGTAACGTTTCTGCTGTGTAATAAATTCTGTGTATATACTTAATCTACGGCTATTGGTTTTGGGAACTTATAGCTCTGTTATTGGGGAGTGTAAGAATCTCTTCTTCTCTTACTGGGCCTAACTTAACTTCCCATTGGTTTTTCATTTTAACAAAGTTGGTCTGTCTTTATCAACCACAAATAGACAAGTCAAGTGATATGAGGACCAGGGGCCATCAATACTACCTGGCTGGCATGATGCTGGGCCAAGGCATTCAGTGGGACCTGTTTTGCTAGTGTTAGGCTCCTGTAGGCCGTGCTTTTCTGTTTGAGAATGATGGGCCTGATTCATTAAGGATCTTAAATGAAGAGGATCCTTATTTCAGTCTCCTGGACAAAACCATGTTACAATGGAAGGGGTGCAAATGTGTGTTCTGTTTTGCACAAGGATTAAACACTAACTGTTTTTTCATGTAACACACAAAAACTTGATAGCTTATTTGTACACTGAAATTTAAAGTTGATATGTATGTGTTACATGAAAAAACAGTCAGTATTTCACTTATGTGCAAAACAGAACACACATTTGCACCCCTTCCATTGTAACATGGTTTTGTCCAGGAGACTGAAATAAGGATCCTCTTCATTTAAGATCCTTAATGAATCAGGCCAGATGTTACCAGAACACTATAAACCACCTTGATACTTGGGGTTATTGTCACAGTAACACTATTTGTATATACAACAAAGTGGGGATATTAACACCCAATTTCTCCAGCAGACCGGCTTTTTGTCCTTTGAGTTCTAAAACCACCATTTAAGGATGGGCCGCTGCTCATATATCAGTATTGTGTACCTGCCCCCAAGGCGTCAGTTTACCCGTCAGCTCCTGCTGATGACTATTGTGGGAATTACATTTTACATTGGGCCTCCATCTGCATAGTGATTATAGGTTTTCTGGTGATTCAGTGATTAGTTTGGTTGATGTTGTTTAAGTGATAAAGGACTGGAGTGAGTGTGGTGTAACTCGTACAAGGGAGCGTGTGGAAACTATTATGTATCCTAGGAAAAGTATAAACGTAGCGAGTCTGTAATGTATCTTTAATACATACTGTACGTGGTTATTAGTAGTAGGGATGATAATAATAATAATTATGTTATTATTTTATGTGCATAGCCCTTATAAGTTTTGGGCTTACATTAATTTCTTCCACGAAATCCCATTTTGTCCAAAATTGGCCCTTTGGACTGAACGATGTTTCCAGACTTTATATTGTCCCTAGTCCGGGAAAGGTTGAGAATCTGTGCTGTAAATCTAGATAGACGTGGAGGGAAATACATTGTGTGTTGTCCACTCATTCTGGAAGCCTAATGATGACTGCAGTGTGTCCTGATGTCATCAGCCATAAACAAAGCTGTTACTAAGTCACATTACAAAACCACCAGTCTGTGTTTTGTGGAATCACCACAAACTTGTTTTTTGGTTTTTTTTAGAGTTGCGCTAGTTCGCACCCCTCTTACAAACCTACATCTGTCTGCATGTGAGGATACCAGGTTAATGTTTTACCATACCTGCTACTTGGTTTGCATGTAGGCAGCCTGATATACCAGCCTGGTTTACCCAACACCCCTAGTGGGTACACAATCATTTAGAAAAACAGTTTTGTCTTGTACAAAATACTCAGCACGGATCGCACAGTACAGATCGCAGGGGGATCACTGCACTCAGAGCCATAAAGTAGCGTACAGTCACTCTTCTCCCGGATCCAGAGTCACATGATTCAATCCTCTATCTGCAAGATAGAGTCCAAGCCTGACGTGTCCCCATATGCAGATACATATACGCAAGGCATTGAGAGGAGCAAATGTAGCTATTTATAAATAATATTGTAAGTGGAGAAAGTGGTAGGGGGAGCAAAGAGAAGACAGAGAAGGGAATATGGAGGGGAAGTCACTGTGATGTGTGTGGATAGGTGGGGGCAGTACAAACGTTACGCCGACTCTGTAAGAGATAATTGATTAGAGCGCCAAAGTCAGGGGAACTTGGTATGTGGTCCAGGGACTCCGGACTCGAGTGAAGGCATGTCCCCACTTTTTGTCAGGTGCACAAAGTGTCAAAGTCCACAGAGGCTAAAAGATCCAGAGTATCGGCAACCATCCACGACCAGTCCGATGGGAGTCCGTTCTGGGAGAGGTCTCCTTGGTGTATGGCTTCCCACAAGGGGGGTACTTAGACCTGCTCAGTAGAAGGACTGTCACCCACTTCCCCCTCATCCCTTGGCTAAGGGGGTCCCAAGTCTGCACACAATGGAGGATGATTACCCCTCTATCTGGGCATCTAAAGCCACCTTCTGATTTAACCCTTTCAGGCTTTCTTGGTTAAATCATCCTTCCTGTGAAATATACTGTCTGTGTGGTGCCAGCAGCCTGGGGACCCCAATGAACCCCAGTAACACCCACCTGGTGACCAAACATCATATAAATTATACTGGTGATACTGGATGCCAAGCCGGCTTCAGCTTTATTTTCAAGTAGCTTGGCACCATGCTGTTGTAAATTACCCCCCTTGCCCCCTGCAGCGCAACATGGTTTTGACAAGGTGCAATATCTCACCTTGTAGCTGCATTAGCTGTTAACTCTAAATGAGGCCCATTGTGTGACTAGGAAGGAAAGGGTTACATAAGTCACATCGTTTTCTAGTAGCACTGACTCAGCTTCTGCTTATTCCGTTTCCTGAACCTTCACGCTTCTCCATTCCAATTATTTCATAGGGAAGAGAGAGTTGCGTCATAGGCAGCCCTGCACAGTGACAGGTGCAAAATACCGAGCATCTATTTGTCTTATCGGTACCTAATAACAAGACACATGACCCCAATCACCAGACACGTGGAGCAGGAGGGGGGTAATACTCTCCTGTCCATTCTCCTACTGAGTGTTCCGGTGAGGGCAGGACAGAACCCAGGTGACTCTTGTCAGTAATTGCAGAGTGTGGCCAGTAACCAAAAGGCTAAGTGAGGGGCCAGAAGGTGAGAACCTCTGACTCTCCGAGCATTGTGCCTCCGCCGGAGATGAAAACATCACATATCATATTTTGCAGATTTTCCTGTTATAAATCAAAATGGATCTCTTGTCAATACCAAAAGAACAATTTAGAAGGGCCAGGGGAAATGAGTTTCAGAAGGGGGAACAGGACATTTGTGAAGTCAGAGGGTCATCTCTCACCTGCAAATGTGCTGTGAACCATAGTAAGTAGTTATATAGATGGGGCAGGGGGCTCCCAATTGTACCACATAGTCTGAGTGCAGCGCAGGTGATCAGACACAACATGTACTATATGCCGACGCAGCAAGTCAATCAGATCTTGTCTTTGATCGGTGTAGGGTGAGTTACTCTAGTAAAGCTAATTGGCCGCAGATTTCAAGTAAGCGCTGGACCACTGTAGGGACGTCCGTGTGACCTGAGCACTGCCCAGTCCGTGTAATCTGCCCCCTATCTTCCTTTATGGTCCCAGATAAAGCAAATAGTTTTGAACGTTTTCTATCTTCCTGTTATTTCAGGTTGACCAAGAATGAAAATGATCTGGAAATAAGTTTTGTGATTTAACATTTTATCATATATTCACTGTTTCTGTTTGCTCACAATTGTACTTTGATACTAGGGTTATCAGGACACACGTTCCCACATCTCCTTCTTAGTATCGAGTTTCTACACCATCAGCTCAGAGATTATACCAAGAGATCCAAAAGACGGGAGAGAAATGTAAGTACAGAGTAATACAAGTAGTTACACAACTGTATGTAGTAATCACTTAAAGGCCAACAGACATTATATATAGTCTAAAAACACCATCAAAAGTTGTGGCGAGGTCTGTACTATGTTAAAATGTCAAAATGTATTTTTTTTTATTTTCAGATTGGCTTCACGGTTTACTGGAAAGAAATGGTGAGTAACATCAAATCTGAATACCGTTATTGAATTTTGCCCTGACTAATAAAATGCTGGATTAACAAGCATTTTCCTAGAGGCATGTGATAGAGATGTATTTGGAAAACCTCCACACACACAGACTAGGGTCAATTTGTTAGCAGCCAATTAAACTACCAGTATGTTTTTGGAGTGTGGGAGGGCACCGGAGCACCTGGAGTAAACCTATGCAAACACAGGGAGAACATACAAACTCCACACAATAAAGCCATGGTTAGGAATCGAACTCATGACCAGGGCCGTCTTTCCCATTGAGCACGCTGGGCAGGGGCCTGGGGGCCCTGCAGCCCAGGGGGCCCTCCAGAGGCAGGAAAAAAAATAAAACTCTGAAAAAAAAGAAGAAAATACTTACCGTGCTGTCAGCTGGCGATCCGGCTCCCTCCCTGGTCTCCTCCTCCGTCGCGCTGGCAGTGCATGTCGGGCGTGACGTCATCACGCCCGCCCGACATCCATTGCGGAGCGCGACGGAGGAGGAGACCAGGGAGGGAGCCGGATCGCCAGCTGACAGCACGGTAAGTATTTTCTTCTTTTTTTCAGGGTTTTCTTTTTCCTGCCTCCGACGGCCCCCCCGGGCACTGTGCCCGGGGGCCCAAGAGGTTCTTAAGAGGGCTCTGCTCGTGACCCCAGTGCTGTGAGGTAGAACTGCTAACCACTGAGCCACCGTGCTGCCCTATATGTATATATTTAGTCCCATATATTAGGGATATATAGGTTTATTTGTTATGTATTTAGTTTCATATATAAGAGTGAGGACGCTGGTGTGACATTATGTTAAATAAAGAAGGTGAAAGTAAGTGACCTTTATACACCCCAAGAAGGGGGAATTGTGTAATGGATGATGGAGATACAGACAGACTTGGAGGAGACCTCAGACCCCAATCCCAGCGTCTGTGCAGTGATTAGACAATTGTCGTTTACCAGCAATCACCATCCAGCACAAGGGAGCCGTATTTGTATTGATCAGTGATGAGAATTATATAATAAATCCATTGTGATTCTATGATGTAGGAAAATGCCAACTGGGCTGAGTACTTATTATAGCTCTGAATGTCTGTAGTTACACAGTGAGTACATATAGTACATATGTGATACTAACACGTCTATTCAATACATTGTGTATTAGCTGTGGGTGCTTAGTACATATACATCTGTGTGACGCTAGAGATCCCGGCTAGCAGGGCATGATTGGACTAGTAGTTCTACAGTAGCAGACCAGCGACAGGTTGTACATATGAATATACATGAAATGAATGCAGAGTGGGAGTTTCCTGCAGAGACAGCTGAGCTGTACGTACCATGTGGGTATGAGATGTGGAGACTTCCTACATTACACAATACTCCCAGCCACGGGAAACCACCACTGATTCTCAGAACCTGCAGGGTGCAGTCAGTCTGTCCCTTAACTCTATACCAGGAGAGGAGCAGCACCATGGAGAAACCTCTGCTGAGCGACCCTGAGAAATCACAGTACCAGACTGTGGGAAAGACCCTGCGGGAAGCAGACAAGAGATATGTGCGGTGAGTGGGGTTGTATTATATACTGGCCCAAAGAGCTAACACTCACATTGAGCATAACTTGCAGCATGATGTATTACACCCACTACACAGTGATCTGCTGCTGACTATCTCATTGTAATTACCAGGGCTGGATTAATTAATTGATGTTAAAGATTATTGTGGAGAGCAGGAGCTGGAGATAGTGTACCGTGTATTGGGATGTAAATATGTATTCATCATTATTATTGTTATATGTAATCAACACAAACATTTTATATATAGTAATGATTACTGCCAGTAAAACACAACACTCTCTCTCCCCAGTAATGTTTATGTATACTTTATTATGAATCTATCTTACCTTGTTGTAGTCTACGGACCACGGGTACATAGTGAGCACAGTGTATTATATACAAGACTGAAGGTGCCAATGACCAATAATAGATTCATTATCCAAGTGGACCGTCAAGTGCCGCCATCATTGTCTGTGGAGTGATTGTGCCTAAGATGTCTTTCCAGACGGTGCTTGAACTTGTAGTACTCCCAAATACTGCAGAGTCACACGTAGCCTACATCTGTACTAGAATTTTCTGTTAAACAGGTTGTATCATTGTTATAAATATTATAGAGCAATTCAAACTGTGCTACCATTGCTGTGTGATGCATCATTCACAGTGAGGTGCAAATGAGTCAAATATTGTTTTTAATGTTCTATCCTGTAGATGTCGCTGTTTCCTCTGCGGTCTATGGAAAGATCATAGACCACAGTTACAACCGTGACCTTTACAGGCCAGTAGAAGATACTGATCTTTAAAATTTGCACTGCTGAATTAAATAATATTGTATATATTCATTTTTCTAACGAAATAGAAATCGAAAAGTTTTTTTGTTTTACACTTTTAAAAAAATATCACATTTTGTTCAATAAATCTCCATAAATCACAACTGAATGAGGAAATTGCTTCATTTTACAACACCAGACATGAGAGGACCCAGCAGTAGCCACTTCTTATTATTGTGGGATATTACAACATCTCAGAATGTCACTAATAGATGCAGATAATACTGTATGCTGTGCGGATGTGAGTCACATATATGTTTGTGTGTGTATATATATCTACATGTATGAATTAGTGGCTCTATATAAATAAATGATGATGATATATACAGGCAGCACGGTGGTTAAGTGGTTAGCACTTCTGCCTCACAGCGCTGGGGTCATGAGTTCAATTCCCGACCATGACCTTATCTGTGTGGAGTTTGTATGTTCTCCCCGTGTTTGCGTGGGTTTCCTCCGGGTGCTCCGGTTTCCTCCCACACTCCAAAAACATACTGGTAGGTTAATTGCCTGCTATCAAAATTCCCTCTCTGTCTGTGTGTGTATGTTAGGGAATTTAGACTGTAAGCTCCAATGGGACAGGGGCTGATGTGAGTTCTCAGTAACGCGCTGCGGAATCAGTGGTGCTATATAAATAAATGGTGATGATGATGATATACACACACACACACACACACACACACACACACACACACACACACACACACACACACACACACACACACACACACACAGTGGTGGAAGTGGGGAGTATGTCACACTGACACTTCTACTGCCATCATTGCAACACTTTCAAATATATATATATATATATATGTATATATATATATATATATATAACTCAATCTCTTTTGTCGCATTGCACAAGACAGGCTCACTTACCCCCACTCCAAATTCATAAAAACATTTGTTACTTTGTAGCCCATGTCTAAAGGAAATGAATGTTGTAAATTTTGGGAATCCACTGAGGACCTGATTCACCACATATGGCACGCAACAGGGCATAAGTCTGTTGCATGCCATATTTTGAGTGAAATTGGTCTGCGCATGCTCAAAAAAAGACTTTACGCCAATGAACACAAGTGCATGTGTGAGAAGGTGGGGGGGGGGAATGTCCGAACGCCAAAAAGGGAAAAGGGTCCCTGTTCTCGTGTGCCGGGCACTCGTTTTACTGTAAGGGAAAGAGGAAAATACGGGAGGGGCAGCTCACGGAAGCGGGTCTCTGTCGGCGACTCCCTCTATCCCTGTGGCTTCAGGGGTTTTCACTCACACAGCACCAGGGCCGTAACTAGGGCTGTGCGACAGGGGCAACCGCCCAGGGCGCAATGCTGAAGGGGGGCGCAATTTAGGAATATTTTAGGTTAATTTGGATAAAAAAATTGAGGGCTTGGGGGGCGGCATTTGCCTTTCTCGCCCCAGGCGCTAGAATTCTAAGTTACGGCTCTGCACGGGTCTTCCGAAGACCTTGTCTGACAGCCAATTCCTGTAAAATAAGGGAGACCAAGCCACACAGGACAATCCCTTCCCCAACACCCCAGGTACTCACCCAATCCTGAGGGACCACTATGGGACGCACTTTCTTCTCCTCAAACGGAATCCTCCCACTCACACGTCCTTGGCTGTCCGGATCCACTGGCACTCTGTCGCTCTACAGGCCTCGGCCTGAGCCCCGGCTGTCATGCCCGTCTTGGCCTTGGGCTCAGGACTTTAAGGTGCCTTTCCGGATGGATAGAGGGGCTTTGTAAGCCACTCTCATTAACTTATCCACTTAACTATCAAGGGACCAAATGTCCCCTACACTACCCAGAGACTGAGCGTCCCATTAACTTAGAGGCTTGCACCTCTATACACTGAAGGGCCTTGCGCCCTGCTACGCTCTCGAGTGCCCTGCTACACTCTCGAGTGCCCTGCTACACTCTCAAGGGCCCTGCTACCATTCAAGGGCCTTGCGTCCCACCCTCTCTACCTATGGGCCCTTGTGCCCCACTACTCTAACTATGGGGCCTTATGCCCAAAAATGACCCTACCTAGTGCTGTCTGCGGCCGGGTCTTGTGCCCCCTATCTGCTCTACAGGCCCAATGCCTGAATTGCCCCCAGGCCTTGTGCCCGACCTAACCAAGTATCTTTATACTCAACTGCTCCACGCAGGAAACTCCGCTTGCCTAGCCGTCTTTTGGGTCTTCCAGATCCTTGTGTCCCCACTGTCTTCTTGGCGGGGCGCTCTTGGCCCTTACATGGGCTCCCCGCCGCCAAACTCTTCTTTGGATTGCTCATGGCGTCTTCTTTCCGGCGGGCTTCTTTTGCGGCGTCTTCTATTCTTCTGGTGCCGCTCCAACGACGTCCATCTCCCTCCACCGCCTGACTGTTCTGCCAAGATGGAGGTGCCCAGGGGCTGATAAAGCCGTGGGCGCGCCAACGTCATTGGCCATCGGCGCAAGGCCCCGATTGGCTCGGTTCAAATGGCTGGAGGCGAGTCAGGATTTGCTTGCAAGCCCTGATTGGCTCACTTGCCTGTGGCCACCGGGACTTGCAAGGAAAGAAGAAGAATACTCGCCGCTGGAACGGT
The DNA here is from genome assembly GCA_036250195.1 of Mixophyes australis. Classification (NCBI taxonomy): domain Eukaryota; kingdom Metazoa; phylum Chordata; class Amphibia; order Anura; family Limnodynastidae; genus Mixophyes; species Mixophyes australis. The sequence goes on from JAVHZZ010000009.1 coordinate 1,899,920, forward strand.
GAGTAGCTTCCTTCATCTTCCTTCTTCGCCCACTTCACGGGCACCTCATCCGCTGGGCACCTCTCCACACATGCAATTCAATTTGAAATGTAGAATGGGGGAGGGAAGGGGCGTATGTACAGTAAGGTTGAGCCAAGATTGAGGACACGCATATCTGTCCAATTACAGCTCTGGACATATCTCAGGTACGTGCGTTTCAGTCATATCACTTGCACCAATTACAGGGGAGGTGTAAGTGCTGACTGATAGAGAAGTCGGCTGTGTATGCAGCTAGAAGATGGGTTTCCAATCTAGTGCAACTGTGAAAATGCATTTTATGTGCAGTAGACATTAAGAACATCCTGATAATATTATTTCATGTAAAAAAAATATATTTTTTTTATTAACGATTATAGTATTTTTTAAATCAGATATTTGTATTAATATTTTAACAAAATCAGTAGAAGAAAAATTAATACTTGACATAGTTCCAATGAGAGTTACATTCCACATTACTTTAAAAAACATTATTAACAACTCCAAATATCGCATTTACTGGCAAAATACGGCTGTGACACGAGATACGTTCTAGAAACTGACAGTTTGTTAGATTGTATAGTATATGGGCCCCTAAACTCCTTCCATACAGGGCATATAGCGATATTGAATACAAACAGCTGGATACATCTGTTAGAAAGTGCTAATGGGGGTTTAGATGGAGTAATCCCCAGCGCCGACCAGGGGTTAATTAATATTCAAATAGGATCAAAGTCTGCAGCCAGAGAACGAACCACATACCTTGACTTCGCCCATCTAGACCATACTTTATAATATTTTGGCATGGTGTCTCGGGGCTGATAGGTGAACCACTCGTCCCCCACAGCTACATTATCCAGGGCCACTCAGGCACCGAGATTTGACCCTTCCTGTGCCATCCACACTCTATCAATTGCAACCTTAGCTAGGGCGATAAGATTAAGGACATATCTGGTTGCAGACCTCCCCAGCAACAAATCAACTCCTAAACCAAATTTACAGGTCTTTGGGTACAACCGTGAAATATTGATACCTGTGTTTTAAACACACTCCACCACCTGCGACCAAAAGTCTCCTACCACAGGACAGCCCCAGAGTAGGTGCCAGAAAGTAGCAGAGCAACTTCCACATTTTGGACAGTAAGTCGGATCGGGCGCCCATCAACCTGTGGGGAGAGTAATACACTGTATGTAAGATGTACAGCTGAACCTGCCTATACCTTGTAGAACAGGTGGACTCGCGAGCACTGTCACACACACAGATCCGGTATTCGTCAGTCAGTGGTCCAGTCCTAACCGCGTCGTAGAGGAGCCAGGTCATCAGTAGTCAGTATGGAGAGTACATTGGCCTGTTACAATGAGATGGTCCTTGTGGAACCCAGTTGGATAGAGATGGACGGGCTTGGTTTCTTTGAAACCGAACCCACCCGAACTTTGGGGTACCGAGCCAAGTCATTGTGACGTCTTCGGATCTCGCGATTTTTGGAATCAATAAATACCCGCCTCCACGTCAATTGAGCGCCATTTGAGAGAGGGACAGAGAAGGGTTAGGTCACAGTATAGAGCAGGCATTTTTCTGAATTTGCACTACAAAGTGTTTGGGGTATCATATACACCCTTATAAAAGAGCTGATTTTTCAGAGTGCTGAAATCCTAATATAGCACTGTATTTGGAAACCCATGTACAAACTTGCTTTGCAATACCTAAGCTGCCCACCCTCCAGTGTGTACTCAGAAAGAGTATTCAGCACAGCTGGGAGCCTTGTCAGTGATTGACATAGGAGGTTACTTTCTAAAAATGTGGAACATCATCTTGATGTTCAACAACATAAACTACATCTTCCACGAGGAAGGCCTTTACCGGCAAATACGTCCAAGTACTAACTCTTCTCTAATGGCGGATTCCAGCGGAGATTAATTAATTTTCTGTGATGATAATGTACACACTGATGAGGGGAGGATGATGCTGAAGATGATGACGACAACATCTTGACAGTGTAGAATTCATTTCACAGCACTGTTGGTCTAACATGACTTTAGGGCATTGATAGCTGGTTTAGTGGGGGCCCAAACATACCAAGCTCTTCAGCCACAAAAGTGGCAGCCCTTGTCGCTGAAGTGCTTGGTTTGTTAAAGTGTGCATGTCCTTTCTAAGATCCAACATACGGGTGGGTGGGAGTTCCCAAGGACAATTTCATCTTGCACCATTAATCTTTCCTGGCTCTGATGTGTGTTTCTGCCATTACTCTTACAAGCCCATTGTTCGCTTGTTTAGGGAGGGCCTAGCAGTGATTAAACTGTATTTTTCTGAATTTGCACTAATAAGTGTAGGGTCTAATAGATACACCCTTGTAGATTAATAAAAATGACCAAAGCAGCTCTTCTATAAGTCTTTGTAGGTTTTTTTTCTTCATTTGCACTAATAAGTGTAGGGTCTAATATACACCCAAAGACGAGTGCTCCATTGCTAACAGTCAATGATGAAGAGGAAGACGAGCAGGCTTGTCTGTAGAATTTGCAGGCAAATTCAACAGTGTTACATTGAATAAACAGACACATAGGGGGAGAAGGAGAAGAGGGAGATAGAAAATGAATCATCTTTCTCTTACTCAGGACTGTCAATGGTGTTATAGTCTCTTAGTAGGCTGTGGATCAGGCAGCGACAGTCCTGGATGGTCATCTTCTCCCTTTTCAAGATGAGGCTATTCCTGGCAAGCCAAATAGTGTCCTTAAAGCAGTTCATTAGGCTCCAGGCGTCCTGGATTGCCCCAATGATGTGGGTCCCAGGAAATAATACATAAAATACCGAATGGTATGAAAGGAAAGTTCTGGGCACACTGTCCTTATGTTCATGTTCCAAGGCATCCAGCAGTGCCTGTGCAGTGGGGCAGTCCCAAAAAATACGCTGTGCTGTTTCCCTTCTGGTGATGCAGAAGGGGCAGTGGACATATCTGCACAGGTTCCGGGAGTGCATGAATGTCCTGAGAGGCAGACATCCCTGGATAGCCATCCATGCAATGTCTCTGTGTCTAGTAGTCATCCTCTTAGAGGCCACATTCTCCCACATGTGTTTTGTTGTGTTTGTAATCGGCACTTTACATGAAAGGTACCTAACTAGATTATAATTTTGTGGGAATTGGGGCCGATTCGAAGCTCACTGATGAACTGGCTTTTTGCTATGAATTTCAACGGCTCTTTTTAGTGCATTGACTATCGCCCTGTATTGGTGTGGGTCTAATAAAAGCATGCATCCCGGGGGGCTCAGCGCTCGTTGCCAAGTATTAGCTGTAGAATTACCTCACTTATCCAAGAAACAGGTGAAGCGATCAAATGAACCATAACTGGTTTCATGATCCAAGGACAATTCCATCTTGCACCACTTTTCTTTTCTGCCACTGCTGTGCGCCAATGTGTCCTAGATGTGCTAGGAATTGCTGTGTGTTTGAGTCATTGCTCTGTTGCTTACCATCCAGCCAGATTGCTGCAGTATTTGTCTGAAAGTGTATGAAAATCATATTGTGACCTGTGATGTGGTCAAAATTGAATGGAAATGACTGAAATTTAGTGTTAGTGAGGTTAATAATAATGTAGGTACAAAATAATATCTAAATTATGTGATTTTAGCCCCAAAAATGGAATTTTGTAAAAAAATGGATAAACAAAATCAAAACACGCAAGGGCGGTTTTGGCAAAAACAAAACCCGAAGGTATTCCAGATCTAAAACCAAAACACGGGCATCTCTACTTAAGGAGTACACGAAGAGGACCCGGGGCAAAGGTGAGGTGGGTGCTACCAAATTGTGGCATCAGGGCGCAACGTAACTAAGTATGTATAATATAAGTCCCGCCTCTACTTAAGCAGACTTTAATGATCTGTAATATTGTGCTGGGGGGGGGGGGAAGCATTGGAACCCAGCGGGTTGGATGTGGATACTCCATTATGGGTTAATAGTACTCTACCGAAACTTTATAAATGAAGACTTTCCCCAGCTGGCGGGCTGCAGGTATTACCTCTCTGGGACATTTATATTCTGGCAGCACCCTCAAAATTTTACAGAATTACAAATGATTACAGTATTAGCAGTTTATACACATATCCATGTGCGTATCCTGCAGTCTGTTCTGTCTCTCCGTACACCTAGACCCTTATTCAAATGTATATGTTTCTTGAGATCCGCTTGTACTTGAATACAGAGTACGTATGTGCTATTTCCGTCCGATTTAAAAATCTATATATAAATTGGATTCCTTGATGAATCTGGCCCTGAATGTATTAGTTATGGTAATGGTATACAACTAATACAGTGGTGGAGTTGGGGAGAGAGTGCGGCTCATCACCACTTGCCGGATGGAATGATAATTGTGTCGATACAATACAGAAGGTAGAATCCATATAATAAGATGATCCATGTCCTCCTTAATGGTACCTCTGGCCTTGTGTTCCACCCTGAAACAATCGTTTTATTGGTTTTCCCTCCTTTACAGAACACTAAACAACAAGAAGATGTTCCTGGCCGCATTTTCTGCCGTCCTGGGGAACTTTACATTCGGTTACGCCCTGGTTTACCCCTCACCTGTGATTCCAGCTCTGGAAGGAAATGATGACCCCAATCTGCACATTACACAAGCAGAACAGTCCTGGTTTGGGGTAAAAATCTTTCTGTATTGTCTTTGTCGCTCACATACAACTGGCCTCAGAACAGTTTGTATGGTCTCATTAGGAGCACCTTGTGCCTCAGTGATGTCACTGGTTCCTAGTGACTGGATAGGCTGCACTCTCAGTGATGTCACTGGTTCCTAGTGACTGGATAGGCTGCATTCTCAGTGATGTCACTGGTTCCTAGTGACTGGATAGGCTGCATTCTCAGTGATGTCACTGGTTCCTAGTGATTGGATAGGCTGCATTCTCAGTGATGTCACTGGTTCCTAGTGATTGGATAGGCTGCATTCTCAGTGATGTCACTGGTTCCTAGTGACTGGATAGGCTGCATTCTCAGTGATGTCACTGGTTCCTAGTGATTGGATAGGCTGCATTCTCAGTGATGTCACTGGTTCCTAGTGAATTGATAGGCTGCACTCTCAGTGATGTCACTGGTTCCTAGTGAATTGATAGGCTGCATTCTCAGGCACGCAGTTGGCTGCATTTTTGGGTGTTAACAGACATAGAGACTACACTGTCTATAATTCCAGTGGTCAGTTCCAAGTTTTCATGATTTGTAGTTGTTAATTTGTGCCGTTCATTATTTTAGGTGTTTGATGCATTTAATACTTTATATTCTGTCTTTCAATAAATCTTAATTTCTAAACAAAATGCAGTTTATTTGTATTGGTTTAGAATAGTAAATGATGGATATAACTGATGCACAGCAGCTACATGTATGTAAAAGTCTGCATCTCATGTATTTCTATATTGTACTGATGTATGACATAACATGGATTGTTTCTATGCTTTCCTCTGTAGTCCGTCTTTGCTCTGGGCTCCTGTGTTGGAGGGTTAAGTTCGATGGTCCTGAATGACCGGCTTGGACGTAAACTGAGCATCATGTTCTCCGCTCTGCCCGCGGCGGTGGGCTTCCTTCTTATGGGCAGCGCTCAGCATATCTCCATGTTACTTCTGGGCAGGATCTTAACAGGCTTGGCAGGAGGCCTGACGTCCTCGTCCATACCGGTGAGTGGGCCTCATTCAGGGTTTGTTCTATCCACATATCTGCTGTGAGATGTCGCCAGACAGACAGCCGATGTAGCCTTTGTGGCTGAACCAATTTTCACATAAAATTCAGTTTATCAATTGAACATTACTGAGGCATGAGGCACATGTATTACAGGCCTCATGGCTCAGTCATGTTATTGGTTCCTACTGAATGTATAGGCTGTATTCACATGAATTGTCTCCTTTCATTGTGTGTAGGCGACAGTTCTCAGACTTTGTAATGACGCACCTACATTAATGGTGGCAGCAGGTATAACAGTATACAGGGCGGATATGGAGGAGAGTTAGAAGTGTTGTCTAATTCTCAAAGACCTGAGAGCTGCTCGAATTTTAGATCACTTGGATTCAGATTCACTGCCAGACCTGTGTATCCTCCAATAGTATGGAGAGGACTGGAATAACGGAGGACATCTCCAATAGATCAAATGCAGGGTAACAAAAATGAAATTAATTTAAAATGTAATCAGCAATTCAGCAGTATCTTAAAACATATTATAATCAGTGATATTAGAGACTGCTGAAATAGATCAAACACAAGTTAATCCATATAAATTGCACAGTGTGTCAGTAGATAACAGCATTTACATCAGCACAGTGTTTACAGTGAGAATTAGCCAGCCAGGCTGCAATAGTCCGCGTTTCAGAATCCACAGTTAGTTGTTTTGCGCATAGAACACTAAGGAAGGACACGCGCAGCCTGTCTGACCTACTACTCATTGCTGCAGACAGCAGTGATTGTCTATTGGTGTGACCATTCCATCCAGTCCCGTCACCCGCCGGTGCCAGCCGGTCCCGTCACCCGTCGGGACCGTCACACGTCGGTACCAGCCAGACCTGCTTCATAAAATATTGTGGAGGTTATACATCACAGATGGGACAAGTGTACCATTATGTAACCCTGGCTCAGATACATTAATCCCTCCTGTACCTACCTACAAGCGTTACACAATATGTATTACTGAGTGTGCAGTATTTATCTGTGCCTGGCAGAGTAGCATTTGTTTCTCTTAACCTCCTTATTACATGGCATCGAGTCCCTGGAAAATGACTCTGCTTATCCAACAACCTTTCTCTGGTTGAATGTCGTGACATTGTTGCCTGGTTGGAATAGAGCATTCAGCTGCTGCAGAACCTCTTACTAAGCTGCACTGTCAGGTATTGCTCTGCTACATGAGTGTGTATCGCTCACTCTCCTTTACAGAATGACAAAAGCTCACATCTGCTTTTCTCACTTATTTTCCAATTGCAATTACCTGGGCTGTTTTGGTAACTAGTGTTACCACTAGTCCGGTGAGCTCTTCTACAAGAGGTACTCCCATCTCAGGTAGCAGCTAGTGACCGTTCTACACATGTACCTCAGTAATAGGGAACAGGTTTCAGACTGGCGTCTGACTGTAAGAGAGGCCAACGGTTCAGAGTAACGCTGTATATTATATACTTATATAATTGTCATTCTCCCAGTATCTAGATTTATACTTCTAGTAACTTTCTGCCATTTCATAAAGAATAAATATGATCAGGATTTGTAAATTGTTCTGTCACTCTGAGTGGTAACAGATGCACCAAGAACATTGATTTCCTGTATGTTGTACATGTTACGGTGAGATGTGCCGATATAACCATGTTACCATATTCCACAATAGCTCCTCTGTCCCTAACCATACATAGAGGACATTACTCACATACCACAGCTATTTCTGTTTCTCCTCTCTCAAAAACCGTGCCATCTATAAATTACTCTCAGTATGGAGAATTAGGCCCTAAATCTGCCTGTTCACCACATCTGAAATATAAATTAACCACTCAGTGCCCAGATAATGAACAAGTTTCTCCCAATACGGCAGTGTATAGGTTCCATTCCTGTGAGGTGTAAAATATCCCGCTGTATCATCCCATAGCGAGTTGTACCTGTCGGCTCACTCTGGCTGCACATAGGCGGTCTGCCCACACACATACCCCTGGCCAACTGACTGCTGTGTGCTCTGCAACCGGGTGACGGCCTCACACGTAACCGCGGAGGTCATCCAGCGCCTCCGTCCACCCGGACGAAGCCACAAATAGCACAGTGGTTATAAATAACCGTATTGGCTAACCAAATCTGTGTGTGATTGTAAGCATGTGTGGGCTGGGCCAATGTCACTGTCTGTTTCATGTCATTGTATGTAGCTTGTTTATAACATTATTATATTAATGTACAGGACTGTGTAATATGTCAGCATACTATGCAGAGAGGAATACAGTAATACAATACATACAACCTATTAGATTGATGCCACATTATGTACCAGTCTGACTGGTAGATAGACCCTAAATGGCCATTATACAATGCTGTAATATTTCTATTTAGTAAACAATCCTCCAACTTTCCTATCACTAAGAGGAAATTGTATCCTCCGGAGATGCCCCTGGCAGCCACGCCGGTCTAGCCAGTGCCCGGTGTGGCCAGAAGGTTCTTCTGTGGCTCTGCTACAATCTAGGTCTAGAAGACTCTGCATTGTCCTGACCTCTGTACCACACTGGAAGTAACTGCACAGAGTGTGGAATAGGCTGATGGAAAATAATGTTTTATCTAGTAATAAATCTGCAGTATCTTTCCTTGATTAGTAATTATTACATGGAAATACCTTTATTGCCTCCCGCCGCCTTCTTATTATAATTTATTTAAAAAAAGGATTATAAATTCATATTAAACATGAGAAAGGAAGTATGTGTATATGTATATATATATATCTATATCTTTTCATGTTGTGGGTGCAAGTAGTAGATGTATAAGTAACACAATGTCATGAAAGGTGATCAGATAGGATAAGTTCAGCACTGGTGTGATACAATGAAGCTGGTACATTAGCTCAGACCAGCAATAGATTGTCACCACTCGGTTCTCCAGAGGCTCTTGTTTCCAGTAAGGGTGCTTTATACTTCTTCAGAACCTTCTGGTCGTGGTTTTATTTACCACTCTTATTGATGACTGTGTGTGAATTATTTGATTACTTTGACCCTTGGTGGGTGCATGAGATAACCTAACCAGTACGAGATGGCCTGGGTCCCAGTATAACATCCCCAGTGTGGTGTCTTCATGTCATAATAAACACCAGACCCATCATGTCTGTGAGATGCTGAGATTCCTCCCTCCCCCAAAGACTACCAGCCACGGCAGGTCCCTGGAGTCTGCGCATTGCCACCCCAGTAGTCCCAGTATCATGTTAAGGGTCCCCAAGACTCCTGCCCATTATACAAACATAGTAAAGAGCTAATAATACAACTGACACTTTTTTAAAAATAAAACCTTATTTCCCTGCATGATCCAGTGGGAATCCTCCTTCCATGACAGTCCACCAGGTGTAAAATAAAATCCCTATGACATGACGAGATCTCCTCCATTCAGAGGATCAGTAACCGCTCAGCCAATCACAAGCAGCCAGCCTGGGAAACACTTGTGATTGGCTGAGCAGCTGTTGATTGATTGGTGGTTTCCCTGGTATAGCTTTAGATGCAGCTATACACTAGATTTTTAGGCTGGATAAGATACATGCAACAGAAAATACAGATGTAAAAACATAAATGTGCTGACATTATTTCTTGTGTGTTTAAAACATATTTTCGTTTTTTAACTGTGACATAGCACTTAGAGGTTTATACCTTCAGACAGCTTTTACTTACTGCTTTGTTCCTGCCCTCCTGCAACTTTTTCTACAATGGGCAAAAATAATAAACTTCTCTTCCTAGAGGAGACCTTGGTTAAAAATCACAGATGGGTCAGACAGATACAGCAGTGTATTCAGTAAAGGATGCAGGAGGGTGCGTAAAAGTCACAAACTTGCCTGAAGGTAGAAAGAAAACCCCTTTAAACTGATGCGCTAGACCAGGCCTGGCCAACCTGTGGCACTACAGGTGTTGTGAAACTACAAGTCCCAGCATGATCTGCCAGCAGGGTATGTTGGAGAGCCAGAGGTTGGCCAGGCCTGCGCTAGACAACCTGCTTCTTGGGTCTCAGAATAAGGTATAACCCAGCGGTTCCCAAAGTGTTCGCCGCGACTCCCAGGGGTGCCGCGGGCCAGCCAGGGAAAGAACAACAAAACAAAAACGTACAAATCCGCCGGGCGCCGGGACCCAGCATTCTCCTCTCTCATGCAGCATGAGAGAGGAGGATGCTGGGTCCCGGCGCCCGGCGGATTTGTACGTTTTTGTTTTGTTCCCTGGCTGGCCCGCGGCACCCCTGTGGCAGAGGAGGGGGACAGCGTGACAGAGGAGGAGGACAGCGTGACAGAGGAGGAGGACAGCGTGACAGGAGGGGGGACAGCGTGACAGAGCAGAGGAGTGACAGAGCAGAGGGGGGACAGCGTAGCAGAGGAGGGGGACAGCGTGACAGAGGAGGGGGACAGCGTGACAGGAGGGGGGACAGCGTGACAGAGCAGAGGAGTGACAGAGCAGAGGGGGGACAGCGTAGCAGAGGAGGGGGACAGCGTGACAGAGGAGGGGGACAGCGTGACAGGAGGGGGGACAGCGTGACAGAGCAGAGGAGTGACAGAGCAGAGGAGTGACAGAGCAGAGGGGGGACAGCGTGGCAGAGGAGGAGGACAGCGTGACAGAGGAGGGGGACAGCGTGACAGAGCAGAGGAGTGACAGAGCAGAGGGGGGACAGCGTGGCAGAGGAGGGGGACAGCGTGGCAGAGGAGGGGGACAGCGTGGCAGAGGAGGGGGACAGCGTGGCAGAGGAGGGGGACAGCTGACAGAGGGGGCAGAGTGTCTGGATGCAGAGGGGGCATTTTTGCATACAACTAAATAAGTATTTCTGTCCTGACCTAAATACTTACTACATGTTTTTGACCCAACTACTTCTAAAACAGGACTGCTCGGTAATTATTTTGGAGGGGTGCCTTGAAAAAATTATAAAAACTCTAAGGGTGCCGCGAACTGCAAAAGTTTGGGAACCACTGGTATAACCAGTTATTTTAATAAACCTCTTGTAAAATAAAGTTAGTACACATTATACTGTCAGTTTTTAGCTAGGTAGAAGGAGCCTTCCCGGTTTATCCTTTTATATATATATATAATTAGATTTTGGTCTGTGTAAATTGTCAAATTATATTTTCCTAATTGTGTTTTAGGTGTATATCTCGGAGATTTCCCACTCTGGAGTTAGGGGAGCGCTGGGCGCTTGTCCTCAGTTATTGGCTGTTTGCGGTGCCCTGGTTCTGTATGCACTCGGTACGTATCATCCTGATCTACAAAGACCTAGTTACAAGGCAGATTAGTTTATTTCTGTAGCCCTTATACAGATGTGCTATGTATCCAGTGCACATCCCAGGGAATACAAGTAACGAGCTCGGATGAGGCTGGTTCTTAGAGACTTCATCACCTTCATTGTTCCGAATAGAGTATCATCCAATATAATAGCTGCCTCCACTGTGTTTCCACTCTGTAACTTCTACTAATAGTACAATGGGAGCTGTAGTCCTGTGATGGGGGTTTGTGTTGTATCCTGTTGGTACAATTCTCATTTATGTGTCCCCCCACCCATTACAGACACATTTACAAAGGCCATGTTTATGATGAGTTATAACATTATATTAGTCACACCACCTGTCTATCACTGAGGTTAATGGGGGCCTTGTTGCTATTACTGTCTATCAACTGATCTATTGCATTGCTCTATAATGTGATATATATTATTCATTCTCCCCCCCCCCCCCCCCCGCGCCCCCCGTGTTCCTACCACCCCATCTTCTACCGCCTCAGGTCATGCAGAGTGTCGCTTCTTGTGCAGATAAATGGTGTGCATCTGTCCTTTTAGGTCTAGTGCTGCCATGGCGCTGGCTGGCAATCGCAGGAGAGGTGCCCGTAATTGTGATGCTTATTCTGCTGTGCTTCATGCCAGACTCCCCGCGTTTCCTGATATCAAAGGGCAAAGACGAGAAGGCGCTACAGGCCCTGGTGTGGCTCAGAGGCGCCAACACTGCGTATAAAGGAGAGTTCCAAAGGATTAAAGAAAGCGTCATGAAGATGGTATGAGCGCCGTTATCTTATTCTAATGTGGGTTATAAGCCTGGCGGAGGATGTAAGATACAGTATGAGGAATGGGTATGTTCTGTGGCCGGGGCCTGAGAGGGTGTATGATCATATGTGGACTAAGATCAGCTGATTATACTGCATTAGTAGCAACACGTCCTGACAATGACAGGATCATTACACGCAGGAATTGATATGTTACGCTGACCGACAACAATACTTTACACCTCAATGACCAATATATAGGTCACTTCTATCATTATTACATCCCACACTGACAGAAGTGTCTCGGCAGTGTGGTGTAATAATGGTAGATGTGTCCTGTAGTATAAAGTGTCCTGTCATTGTGGGATGTAATAATGGTAGAAGTTTCCTGTCAATGTGGGATGTAATAATAACGGTAGAAGTGTCCTGTTGGTAGAAGTGTCCCACCATTATTATATCCCACACTGACGGGAAACTTCTACCACAGGACACATCTACCATTATTATATCCCAGTGACGGCACACTTCTGTCAGTGTGGTATGTAATAATGGTAGAATTGTCCCGTCATTGTGGGATGTAATAATGGTAGATGTGTCCTGTAGTATAAAGTGTCCCGTCATTGTGGGATGTAATAACGGTAGAAGTGTCCCTGCAGTGTGGGATGTAATAATGGTAGGTGTGTCCTGTCGGTAGAAGTGTCCCACCATTATTATCCCACACTGACGGGAAACTTCTACCATTATTAAATCCCACACTGACAGGACACATCTACAATTATTACATCCCACACTGACAGGACACTTCTGTCAGTGTGGGATATAATAATGGTGGGACACTTCTACCATTATTACATCCCACACTGCAGAGACACTTCTACCGTTATTACATCCCACAATGACAGAAGTGTCCCGTCAGTGGTATGTAATAACGGTAGAAGTGTCCCTGCAGTCTGGGATGTAATAATGGTAGATGTGTCCTGTCGGTAGAAGTGTCCCACCATTATTATCCCACACTGACGGGAAACTTCTACCGTTATTACATCCCACAATGACGGGACACTTTATACTACAGGACACATCTACCATTATTACATCCCACACTGCAGGGACACTTCTACCGTTATTACATCCCACAATGACGGGACACTTTATACTACAGGACACATCTACCATTATTACATCCCACACTGCAGGGACACTTCTACCGTTATTACATCCCACAATGACGGGACACTTTATACTACAGGACACATCTACCATTATTACATCCCACACTGCAGGGACACTTCTACCGTTATTACATCCACACTGCAGGGACACTTCTACCGTTATTACATCCCACAATGACGGGACAATTCTACCATTATTACATCACAGTGACGGGACACTTGTACCATTATTATATCCCACACTGACAGAAGTGTCCTGTCAGTGTGGGATGTAATAATGGTAGAAGTGTCCCGTCACTGGGATGTAATAATGGTAGATGTGTCCTGTAGTATAAAGTGTCCTGTCAGTGTGGTATGTAATAATGGTAGAAGTGTCCCATCACTGGGATGTAATAATGGTAGAATTGTCCCATCAGTGGGATTTAATAATGGTAGAAGTGTCCTGTCGGTAGAAGTGTCCCACCATTATTATCCCACACTGACGGGAAACTTCTACCACAGGACACATCTACCATTATTACACTACACTGACGGGACACTTCTGTCAGTGTGGTATTTAATAATGGTAGAAGTGTCCCGGCAGTGTGGGATGTAATAATGGTAGAAGTGTCCCTGCAGTGTGGGATGTAATAATGGTAGAAGTGTCCTGTAGTATAAAGTGTCCCTGCAGTGTGGGATGTAATAACGGTAGAAGTGTCCCTGCAGTGTGGGATGTAATAATGGTAGATGTGTCCTGTAGTATAAAGTGTCCCGTCATTGTGGGATGTAATAACGGTAGAAGTGTCCCTGCAGTGTGGGATGTAATAATGGTGGGACACTTCTACCGACTGGACATTTCTACCATTATTACATCCCACATGGACGGGACACTTCTACCATTATTACATCCCACACTGACAGGAAACTTCTACCATTATTACATCCCACACTGCCGGGACACTTTATACTGCAGGGACACTTCTACCATTATTATATCCCACACTGACAGAAGTGTCCCATCAGTGGGATGTAATAATGGTAGAAGTGTCCTGTAGTATAAAGTGTCCCGTCATTGTGGGATGTAATAATGGTAGAAGTGTCCTGTAGTATAAAGTGTCCTGTCATTGTGGGATATAATAATGGTAGAAGTGTCCTGTCGGTAGAAGTGTCCCACCATTATTATCCCACACTGACGGGAAACTTCTACCATTATTATATCCCACTGACGGGACACTTCTGTCAGTGTGGGATGTAATAACGGTAGAAGTGTCCCTGCAGTGTGGGATGTAATAACGGTAGAAGTGTCCCTGCAGTGTGGTGTAATAATGGTAAAAGTGTCCCGTCAGTGGGATGTAATAATGGTAGAAGTGTCCCGTCAGTGGGATGTAATAATGGTAGAAGTGTCCCACCATTATTATCCCACACTGACGGGAAACTTCTACCATTATTATATCCCACATGGACGGGACAATTCTACCGTTATTATATCCCACACTTCCGGGACACTTCTACCATTATTAAATCCCACTGATGGGACAATTCTACCATTATTACATCCCAGTGATGGGACAATTCTACCATTATTACATCCCACTGATGGGACACTTCTGTCAGTGTGGGATGTAATAATGGTAGAAGTGTCCTGTCGGTAGAAGTGTCCAACCATTATTATCCCACACTGATGGGAAACTTCTACCATTATTACATCCCACTGACGGGACACTTCTACCATTATTACATCCCACAATGACGGGACACTTTATACTACAGGACACTTCTACCATTATTACATCCCACACTGACAGGACACATCTACCATTATTACATCCCACACTGACAGGACACTTCTGTCAGTGTGGGATATAATAATGGTAGAAGTTTCCCGTCAGTGTGGGATAATAATGGTGGGACACTTCTACCGACAGGACACATCTACCATTATTATATCCCACACTGACAGAAGTGTCCTGTCAGTGTGGGATGTAATAATGGTAGAAGTGTCCTGTAGTATAAAGTGTCCCGTCATTGTGGGATGTAATAATGGTAGAAGTGTCCTGTAGTATAAAGTGTCCTGTCATTGTGGGATATAATAATGGTAGAAGTGTCCTGTCGGTAGAAGTGTCCCACCATTATTATCCCACACTGACGGGAAACTTCTACCATTATTATATCCCACACTGACAGAAGTGTCCTGTCAGTGTGGGATGTAATAATGGTAGATGTGTCCCGTCAGTGGGATGTAATAATGGTAGAAGTTTCCCGTCAGTGTGGGATAATAATGGTGGGACACTTCTACCGACAGGACACTTCTACCATTATTATATCCCATTGATGGGACACTTCTACCGTTATTACATCCCACACTGCAGGGACACTTCTACCGTTATTACATCCCACACTGCAGGGACACTTCTACCGTTATTACATCCCACAATGATGGGACACTTTATACTAAAGGACACTTCTACCATTATTACATCCCACACTGCAGGGACACTTTTACCGTTATTACATCCCACAATGACGGGACACTTCTGTCAGTGTGGTATGTAATAATGGTAGATGTGTCCTGTAGTATAAAGTGTCCCGTCATTGTGGGATGTAATAACGGTAGAAGTGTCCCTGCAGTGTGGGATGTAATAATGGTAGATGTGTCCTGTCAGTGTGGGATATAATAATGGTAGATGTGTCCTGTCGGTAGAAGTGTCCCACCATTATTATCCCACACTGACGGGAAACTTCTACCATTATTATATCCCACACTGACAGAAGTGTCCTGTCAGTGTGGGATGTAATAATGGTAGATGTGTCCCGTCAGTGGGATGTAATAATGGTAGAAGTTTCCCGTCAGTGTGGGATAATAATGGTGGGACACTTCTACCGACAGGACACTTCTACCATTATTATATCCCACTGATGGGACACTTCTACCGTTATTACATCCCACACTGCAGGGACACTTCTACCGTTATTACATCCCACACTGCAGGGACACTTCTACCGTTATTACATCCCACAATGATGGGACACTTTATACTAAAGGACACTTCTACCATTATTACATCCCACACTGCAGGGACACTTTTACCGTTATTACATCCCACAATGACGGGACACTTCTGTCAGTGTGGTATGTAATAATGGTAGATGTGTCCTGTAGTATAAAGTGTCCCGTCATTGTGGGATGTAATAACGGTAGAAGTGTCCCTGCAGTGTGGGATGTAATAACGGTAGAAGTGTCCCTGCAGTGTGGGATGTAATAATGGTAGAAGTGTCCTTTAGTATAAAGTGTCCCATCATTGTGGGATGTAATAACGGTAGAAGTGTCCCATCACTGGGATGTAATAATGGTAGATGTGTCCTGTAGTATAAAGTGTCCCGTCATTGTGGGATGTAATAACGGTAGAAGTGTCCCTGCAGTGTGGGATGTAATAATGGTAGATGTGTCCTGTAGTATAAAGTGTCCTGTCAGTGTGGGATAATAATGGTGGGACACTTCTACCGACAGGAAACTTCTACCATTATTACATCCCACACTGCAGGGACACTTTATACTACAGGACACTTCTACCATTATTAAATACCACACTGACAGAAGTGTCCCGTCAGTGGGATATAATAATGGTAGATGTGTCCTGTGGTAGAAGTTTCCCGTCAGTGTGGGATGTAATATGGGTAGAAGTTTCCCGTCAGTGTGGGATAATAATGGTGGGACACTTCTACCGACAGGACACTTTTACCATTATTATATCCCACACTGACAGGACACTTTATACTACAGGACACATCTACCATTATTAAGTGTCCTGTCATTGTGGGATGTAATAATGGTAGAAGTGTCCTCTCAGTGTGGGATGTAATAACGGTAGAAGTGTCCTGTCAGTGTAGGATTTAATAATGGTAGAATTGTCCCATCAGTGGGATTTAATAATGGTAGAAGTGTCCTGTCAGTGTAGGATTTAATAATGGTAAAAGTGTCCTGTCGGTAGAAGTGTCCCACCATTATTATCCCACACTGACGGGAAACTTCTACCATTATTATATCCCACTGACGGGACACTTCTGTCAGTGTGGGATGTAATAACGGTAGAAGTGTCCCTGCAGTGTGGGATGTAATAACGGTAGAAGTGTCCCTGCAGTGTGGTGTAATAATGGTAGAAGTGTCCCATCAGTGGGATGTAATAATGGTAGAAGTGTCCCGTCAGTGGGATGTAATAATGGTAGAAGTGTCCCTGCAGTGCGGGATGTAATAATGGTAGAAGTTTCCTGTCAGTGTGGGATGTAATAATGGTGGGACACTTCTACCGACTGGACATTTCTACCATTATTACATCCCACATGGACGGGACATTTCTACCATTATTACATCCCACACTGACGGGAAACTTCTACCACTATTACACCACACTGAGAGGACACTTCTACCATTATTACATCCCACACTGCCGGGACACTTTATACTGCAGGGACACTTCTACCATTATTATATCCCACACTGACAGAAGTGTCCCATCAGTGGGATGTAATAATGGTAGAAGTTTCCTGTCAGTGTGGGATATAATAATGGTAGATGTGTCCTGTAGTATAAAGTGTCCCTGCAGTGTGGGATATAATAACGGTAGAAGTGTCCCTGCAGTGTGGGATGTAATAATGGTAGAAGTTTCCTGTCAGTGTGGGATGTAATAATGGTAGAAGTGTCCTGGCAGTGTGGGATATAATAATGGTAGGACACTTCTACCGACAGGACACATCTACCATTATTACATCTCACACCGCCGGGACACTTCTACCATTATTGCCTCCCACACTGACACAAGTGTCCCGGCAGTGTGGGATGTAATAATGGTAGAAGTGTCCTGTCAGTGTGGGATGTAATAACGGTAGAATTGTCCCGTCATTGTGGGATGTAATAACGGTAGAAGTGTCCCTGCAGTGTGGGATGTAATAACGGTAGAAGTGTCCCTGCAGTGTGGGATGTAATAATGGTAGAAGTGTCCTGTAGTATAAAGTGTCCCTGCAGTGTGGGATGTAATAACGGTAGAAGTGTCCCTGCAGTGTGGGATGTAATAACGGTAGAAGTGTCCCTGCAGTGTGGGATGTAATAATGGTGGGACACTTCTACCGACTGGACATTTCTACCATTATTACATCCCACATGGACGGGACATTTCTACCATTATTACATCCCACACTGCAGGGACACTTCTACCGTTATTACATCCCACACTGCAGGGACACTTCTACCGTTATTACATCCCACACTGCAGGGACACTTCTACCGTTATTACATCCCACACTGCAGGGACACTTCTACCGTTATTACATCCCACACTGCAGGGACACTTCTACCGTTATTACATCCCACAATGATGGGACACTTTATACTAAAGGACACTTCTACCATTATTACATCCCACACTGCAGGGACACTTTTACCGTTATTACATCCCACAATGACGGGACACTTTATACTACAGGACACTTCTACCATTATTACATCCCACACAGCAGGGACACTTCTACCGTTATTACATCCCACACTGCAGGGACACTTCTACCGTTATTACATCCCACAATGACGGGACAATTCTACCATTATTACACCACACTGAGAGGACACTTCTACCATTATTACATCCCACACTGCCGGGACACTTTATACTGCAGGGACACTTCTACCATTATTATATCCCACACTGACAGAAGTGTCCCATCAGTGGGATGTAATAATGGTAGAAGTGTCCTGTAGTATAAAGTGTCCCGTCATTGTGGGATGTAATAATGGTAGAAGTGTCCTGTAGTATAAAGTGTCCTGTCATTGTGGGATATAATAATGGTAGAAGTGTCCTGTCGGTAGAAGTGTCCCACCATTATTATCCCACACTGACGGGAAACTTCTACCATTATTATATCCCACATGGACGGGACAATTCTACCATTATTACATCCCAGTGATGGGACAATTCTACCATTATTACATCCCACTGATGGGACACTTCTGTCAGTGTGGGATGTAATAATGGTAGAAGTGTCCTGTCGGTAGAAGTGTCCAACCATTATTATCCCACACTGATGGGAAACTTCTACCACAGGACACATCTACCATTATTATATCCCACTGACGGGACACTTCTGTCAGTGTGGTATGTAATAATGGTAGAATTGTCCCGTCATTGTGGGATGTAATAACGGTAGAAGTGTCCCTGCAGTGTGGGATGTAATAACGGTAGAAGTGTCCCATCAGTGGGATATAATAATGGTAGAAGTGTCCTGTCGGTAGAAGTGTCCCACCATTATTATCCCACACTGACGGGAAACTTCTACCATTATTACATCCCACTGACGGGACACATCTACCATTATTATATCCCACACTGACAGGACACATCTACCATTATTACATCCCACACTGACAGGACACTTCTGTCAGTGTGGGATATAATAATGGTAGAAGTTTCCCGTCAGTGTGGGATAATAATGGTGGGACACTTCTACCGACAGGACACTTCTACCATTATTATATCCCACAATGACAGGACACTTTATACTACAGGACACTTCTACCATTATTACATCCCACAATGACGGGACACTTTATACTACAGGACACTTCTACCATTATTACATCCCACACTGACAGGACACATCTACCATTATTACATCCCACACTGACAGGACACTTCTGTCAGTGTGGGATATAATAATGGTAGAAGTTTCCCGTCAGTGTGGGATAATAATGGTGGGACACTTCTACCGACAGGACACATCTACCATTATTATATCCCACACTGACAGAAGTGTCCTGTCAGTGTGGGATGTAATAATGGTAGATGTGTCCCGTCAGTGGGATGTAATAATGGTAGAAGTTTCCCGTCAGTGTGGGATAATAATGGTGGGACACTTCTACCGACAGGACACTTCTACCATTATTATATCCCACTGATGGGACACTTCTACCGTTATTACATCCCACACTGCAGGGACACTTCTACCGTTATTACATCCCACACTGCAGGGACACTTCTACCGTTATTACATCCCACAATGATGGGACACTTTATACTAAAGGACACTTCTACCATTATTACATCCCACACTGCAGGGACACTTTTACCGTTATTACATCCCACAATGACGGGACACTTCTGTCAGTGTGGTATGTAATAATGGTAGATGTGTCCTGTAGTATAAAGTGTCCCGTCATTGTGGGATGTAATAACGGTAGAAGTGTCCCTGCAGTGTGGGATGTAATAACGGTAGAAGTGTCCCTGCAGTGTGGGATGTAATAATGGTAGAAGTGTCCTTTAGTATAAAGTGTCCCATCATTGTGGGATGTAGTAACGGTAGAAGTGTCCCTGCAGTGTGGATGTAATAACGGTAGAAGTGTCCCATCACTGGGATGTAATAATGGTAGATGTGTCCTGTAGTATAAAGTGTCCCGTCATTGTGGGATGTAATAACGGTAGAAGTGTCCCTGCAGTGTGGGATGTAATAATGGTAGAAGTTTCCTGTCAGTGTGGGATGTAATAATGGTGGGACACTTCTACCGACTGGACATTTCTACCATTATTACATCCCACATGGACGGGACATTTCTACCATTATTACATCCCACACTGCAGGGACACTTCTACCGTTATTACATCCCACACTGCAGGGACACTTCTACCGTTATTACATCCCACACTGCAGGGACACTTCTACCGTTATTACATCCCACACTGCAGGGACACTTCTACCGTTATTACATCCCACAATGATGGGACACTTTATACTAAAGGACACTTCTACCATTATTACATCCCACACTGCAGGGACACTTTTACCGTTATTACATCCCACAATGACGGGACAATTCTACCATTATTACACCACACTGAGAGGACACTTCTACCGTTATTACATCCCACACTGCAGGGACACTTCTACCATTATTACATCCCACACTGCAGGGACACTTCTACCGTTATTACATCCCACAATGACGGGACAATTCTACCATTATTACACCACACTGAGAGGACACTTCTACCATTATTACATCCCACTAATGGGACACTTCTACCATTATTACATCCCACACTGCCGGGACACTTTATACTGCAGGGACACTTCTACCATTATTATATCCCACACTGACAGAAGTGTCCCATCAGTGGGATGTAATAATGGTAGAAGTTTCCTGTCAGTGTGGGATATAATAATGGTGGGACACTTCTACCGACAGGACACTTCTACCATTATTACATACCACATGGACGGGACACTTCTACCATTATTATATCCCACACTGACTGGACACTTTAATAATAATAATATTAATAGTATATTTATTTATAAGGCTCCACAAGGTTTCCACAGCACCGAACACAGTACAAACAATGGACAGTACAGGGAATAACAGTACAGAACAATAAACGAGTAATACCGAGACTTCAGATGTTCCAGGAAAATCAAGAATATTGAGGTTGGAGCAGAAGAGAAGGTAGAGAGACAGGAGGGAGAAGGGACCTGCTCATTAGAGCTTACATCCTAAAGGGAGGGCAACAGACAATCGGCACAGAGGGAGTCAGAGGAGGGGAGCAAGCGCACCCTTTTCAAAGGAGGATCCAGGAGATGAGAGCGAGCATGGAAAGAGGGTTAAGTGGAGGGCTGCTAAGCTTTGAGGAAGAGATGAGTTTTGAGTGCCCGTTTGAAGGAGCACAAGTTAGGGGATAGACGGATGGAGCGAGGGAGGTCATTCCAGTGCAGGGGGCAGCTCGGGAGAAGTCTTAAATTCTGGAGTGGGATGAGGTTATTAGAGTGGAGGAGAGGCGACGGTCATTGGCCGAGCGCAGGGATCGGGCGGGAGTGTGGATGGAGAGGAGATTGGAGATATAGGGGGCAGTAGAGTGTGAGAGGGCCTTGTAGGTGAGGGTAAGAAGTTTGAAAAGGATTCGATAGGGGAAGGGGAGCCAGTGAAGGGCAAGGCAGAGAGGGGAGGCAGAAGAGGAGCGGCGAGAAAGGAAGATAAGCCTCGCTGCATTGAGTATAGAACGAAGGGGGGCATGCGAGAGCGGGGGAGGCCGGTGAGAAGATTACAGTAGTCCAGACTGGAAATGATGAGCGCATGGATAATAGTTTTGGTTGCTTCATTAGATAGGAAGGGCCGGATGCGGGCAATGTTGCAAAGTTGAAAGCGACAGGATTGGGCAAGAGATTGAATGTGGAGGGTAAAAGAGAGGGAGGAGTCGAGGGTGACGCCCAGGCAGCGGAGTTGGGGGACGGAGGAGACAGGACACATCTACCATTATTACATCCCACACTGTCGGGACACTTCTACCATTATTACCTCCCACACTGCCAGGACAATTCTACCATTATTACATCTCACACCGCCGGGACACTTCTACCATTATTACCTCCCACACTGACACAAGTGTCCCGGCAGTGTGGGATGTAATAATGGTAGAAGTGTCCTGTCAGTGTGGGATGTAATAACGGTAGAATTGTCCCGTCATTGTGGGATGTAATAACGGTAGAATTGTCCCGTCATTGTGGGATGTAATAACGGTAGAAGTGTCCCGGCAGTGTGGTGTAATAATGATAGAAGTGTCCTGGCAGTGTGGGATTTAATAATGGTAGAAGTGTCCCGTCTGTGTGGGATGTAATAATGGTAGAAGTGTCCCGTAAGTGTGGGATGTAATAATGGTAGAAGCTTCCCCGCAGTGTGGGATGTAATAACGGTAGAAGTGTCCTGGCAGTGTGGTGTCATAATGGTAGATGTGTCCTGTTGTATAAAGTGTCCTGGCAGTGTGGGATATAATAATGGTAGGACACTTCTACCAGTATTACCTCCCACAATGACGGGAAACTTCTACCAATGTTACATCCCACTGACAGGACACTTTGTACCCAGTGAAGCTTTTCCCATTGACGAATGACTGGGAGCATTTTCTGGAAAAGATTTCAATTGGGGAAGGGGGGGGGGGGGGGGGGTGGAATTTGTAAATGGGTGTAACACCTCTGCAGACACAGGGTGGAGACAATATCACGCATCAAGATTGGACGCGTGTCGTTGCCCGACCTTTAGGGAGTCCCTGGTAAAGTTATTGAATGATGTTTGGATTGGCAGCGATACAGATTAGAGATGGTTGGAGACGGTGGAAGCTGAGACAGCATAAACTAATGTTCTATTGTTTTCATATATGGTTTTGTTTAGATACTTTTATTAACTGACTGGACCCAGCATGGACAGTTTATATGGGTGTCTGAAGGTGGTGGCAGAGTTGTTTAGTAATCATGAGAACAATTAATTGCTTTTATTAAGCATTGGGAGCCTAATTGTTTATTTATTCTTATCCAAATGTGTCAGTAAAAAACGTATTTATGGTTCAGTAGCCGTGTCGTACGTTCATTTAGTGGGTATGTTTGTTGGTAACATGATTTCACCTCCCCTTTTCCAGAACAGTTCTCTTACTTGCGCAGAACTCTCCGATCCGTACTACTACAAACCAATCCTCATCGCTGTTCTGATGAGGTTCTTACAGCAGCTGTCTGGAATCAACCCCATCCTGACATACCTGGAGTCCATCTTTAACAAGACCAAGGTCATCCTGGTGAGACTGTACTACACACAATGGTGGGCAACACGTCACCCGGGCATGAGTAATGTCTCCAGTCCACTCCTCTAGTGCCATCTACTGGTAGAATACAGTTCAACACAGTCCAGTATAACATGGTTATATATATATATATATATAGTGCTGTCACAGAACGGTCAATGAGAGGATAACCTGTGTATTATAATATCATAATGTTCCTCATTACTGTAGGACAGAGGTATTAGACTGCACACTCTATATAGGTCACATACCCGTGTCCTCACACATTTTTGGGATCACTGAGCTCCTTGGTGGCTTCTGATAGTCTTATCTACAGAACTCTTCTACCATTATTACTCCACACTGACAGGACACTTTATACCACAGTAGGGGTACGTTATTCCCAATATATCATAAGATACAGTGGCGTTATTTAATGATACCTCGCACTCACCTCACTCTGGGAATATTCAGCTTATTTTATCTACAGAAATAAGAACTGCAGCTCCACGATGTAGCCAATAAGATGATGATTGATTGTGTACTGGGATGATGGTGATTTATTCACTGTAATGTGTATTGTGTTTATCTGTGTATTAGAGGGGGTGGTCTCTGACCTGTCACATTTCCTCTTTCACACATCAGAAAGGGGGGTACGATGCTGCCCTTGTCGGGCTGGTGAGACTGATCTCTGTGATTGTGGCAGCTGCTGTTATGGATAAAGCTGGCAGAAAAATTCTCCTCTATGTTTCCAGTAAGTGTCTGACCCGGGACGTGGATAACGGGGCGGTGTATAACGGGGCGTAGATCCTTCCTGATAGGCGCTGTTGTTTCTCCTCCCACAGGTTCCCTGATGCTGGTCTCCTCGCTCTCCATGGGTCTATACATTCATTTTGTAATAGACGAGAAGCAGAATTCCACCAATCTAACCACGGCTGCGTTAGACCCCAGCTCCCATGTAAACCCTACAAACTATTTAGGCGTGATCCCCATCATATGCATCATGTTGTATGTATTAGGTAAGTACTGTTCTCCTGTTTTATATTCAGGATGTGAGAGTTCTCCATTAGTTCTCCGACCAGTGATTCATAGCTGCCCCCAAGCTCCAGGTACAGGGTCCAACATGCTTTTGTATGTCTTACTATGCGGTATGCAATTCTAGGTATCTGTTCTTATGTTGTATGCACAGTACCACTTCTCAGGTTATTGGTTATTAAACTGCACCTATGGGTCACGGACAATTGCACAGAACCACGCATCTTCCGTCTGCTGTAATTTGCGGTTTCTACACAAACACAGAGCACAGTACAATCCCCGGACTGGGTCCGGTCTCAGACAATAGAATGTGTTACATGTGATCACATCGCTCCTGCACCTGGATGTCAGCACAAACCGCTTTCCTATTTGTGTCCCCTTCAGGCTACGCGTTTGGCTGGGGACCCGTCACCTGGCTTCTCATGTCGGAGATCCTGCCACTGAAAGCGCGAGGAATGGCCTCAGGCCTGTGTGTGCTGGTTAGCTGGATCACTGGCTTCATCATGACCGAGGCTTTCCTCCCTGCAGTGGTGAGTACACCATATATAGATCTGCACCCAACATCCTCTATAAAGGAATGAAATGAAATGTTTTCCTATATATGGGCAGCATGGTGGCTCAGTGGTTAGCACTTCTGCCTCACAGCACTGGGGTCATGAGTTCAATTCCTGATCATGGCCTTATCTGTGTGGAGTTTGTATGTTCTCCCCGTGTTTGCGTGGGTTTCCTCCGGGTGCTCCGGTTTCCTCCCACACTCCAAAAACATACTAGTAGGTTAATTGGCTGCTATCTAAATTGACCCTAGTGTGTGTCTCTCTCTCTGTGTGTATGTTAGGGGAATTTAGACTGTAAGCTCCATTGGGGCAGGGACTGATGTAAATGAGTTCTCTGTACAGCGCTGCGGAATCAGTGGCGCTATATAAATTAAATAAATGGAAAAAAAAAAAAAATATGTAGTAGGGGCCTCATGTTTGACCTTAAGCTACAACGAGCAGAACACAGTCCCTTATCCCCCTTCTCCAGGGTGGTCAGTAATGTATGAAGAGCAGAGGGTCTAGATCAGTGATGGGCAAACTTTTTCAGGAGCGGGCCAAATAAAAAAGAAAAACTTGAGGCGGGCCAATATAATTTATTAAAAAACTCAAATATCGAAATATATAATGCAAATGTTTTGAAAGGGACGGGAGGGTGTTATATAGCAGTGTTACCTCTATAAGTGCAGCGATCATACAGACACAGCACATATTACAGCAGGTTGTTGCAGATCCATCTTTCTGGTGAGCCACTAACTGACACAGCAGCCAATCAAAATCCGCCTTAGTATATGGCCCAGCCCATCTCTTCTCACATGACTTTCAGCCATTAGGGGGCGGGCGTTTGCGTGATTGACATACGAAGTGTCCTTTTAGGACGGAGGATGAAGTGTAATGGAGGAAATCGCTGGAAAGGCATAAAAATGAAGGTTCTGACACACAGGGTCGGCCCTAATAATTTTATGCATATTTTAATGAAATTTTTTAAAATATTGGCCGGCCGGATAGAACCTCTATGTGGGCCGGATCTGGGCCGCAGGCCGTAGTTTGCCCATCACTGGTCTAGATAATAAATGGTGATGCAGAAGGTTGGGGGTAGTTCTCTCTGAATCCCCCGGTTCTAGGGTTAAGGTTGATCGGAATTGGTTCCATGGATGATTCAGCAGATATATTGATCATGCGTATTTATATTTCCAGAATGCTTTTAACCTGGAGACTCCCTTCTTCTTCTTCTCCATTATCTGCTTCTGTTGCCTCTTCTTCACCTACTGCTGTGTCCCGGAAACCAAGGGACGGACTCTGGAGCAAATAGAATCCTACTTTCGAACAGGACGACGTTCCTTCATTAAATAGCCAAGAGAGCGTCCTCTAGTGCCCAGGTACATTGTACTGTTCTTGACTTTGGTTTAAAACAATCCTAAAAACGGACATATAGACTGCGGGACGCGCTCTCCGTGAATCATCGAAAACTTCCTCCCGGACAGACAATGTTTCCCCAATCCCTGGTCACTGCACACTACATATTGTCTAGGTGCGTAGAATAATAAATATCACACGGATTAACTCTTCAGTTGCTGATAGGAGCCTCCATATAACAAAACCAAAGGTGGATGATCAGGTCGGTGTCTAAACCAGAGGTGGGCAACCTGTGGAACTACAAGTCTCCACACACAGACTGACAGGGCATGCTGGGACTTGTAGTTCTGGGGAGCCATAACATGTGTGAGCCCAGTGAATGACAACGCTGGTTGCGATACTGTAATTGTTCACAGGACATCACCACAATTGTATAGACGGCCGCTCTGGTTTCCAAATAAAGAAACAGGAAATGCTGCACTTATGACACAGAGCTAGCAATCATTTCCTGGAGGCCATACTGACCTCACGTTAACGTCTGTCCTCCTGGTGTGCACCGACGTTATATAAGACACAAAGGGGCATATTTAACTGATATCACAGAGTACACGTGTAACAACCAATCACAGAGCAGTGCTCCTCACAACAGTGTAATGATTGGTTATAGGCCTTATGGATACATTATCAGTAATAACAGTTGTCATATACAATACAACTATGTACCAGGATTTATTTTATCCTCTTATAAATAATAAAGTCTCATTGTTCCGCAAGCGCTGCTTATTTATATGCAATGTGGCCGCACGGAGCCTAGTGAACTATTAAAGGGATTTCCCATCTTCTCGTGACGTTAAATTACTGTCTGATCCGCACCCTCCTGCCACGTTTACTAAATACACAGATTTATCTTTCTAGCTTCTTCCTGTGCTTTTCGGCCATCTCTTTGCAGCATCTGGTAGAGGTTATTTCCAGCCCTGGGTTATGATACAAACCTGCTGTGCTCTCTGCACTGGATTCAGTTGTATCCAGTAAGGAAGCACAGAAACCAACCTGAACAATAAACCGATGTACGGACTGAGTGTTAAAGTAATCTGAAGGTGGAACCCCATTAAAGTAAAACTGGCATCTTATTTTCTTGGACATTTCAGCTCCACTGCTGCAGGTGACAATCATCTGTTTATTGAGAGGTTGGGTCAGGTGGGTTAGGAAGTTTCATATGTGGGGAACAGCACGGGAGAAGTCATGAAGGGGGGGGGAGGGACAAGGTGCAACAAATTGTACTATCCCATTACTAAAACATATATTTTCTCCACGCACATACTAATATAAAGTATATAACGCTCACCTGTCAGAGGAGTTATACGGAGTCCTGGTCCGGTCTCTTGTATGGTGGAATTGGGGTCTCCCCACCACCAGCCTGAGGGAGCTGTTATATGCATCCACTGCGGTGTTTCTCTAGTGCCGGATTAGGTCATACCCAACACGTTCATCTTAGTGATGTAGCTGGTTTACACACAACTCCTGGAGGGATTGTGGTGACTTATCACAGGTGAGAGTAGAAACAGGAGACCGTGGTAGCAGCAATGTGTACAGATCTAGATTTTAGTGTTAAATAAAAGTTGTAATATCTTCTGTCTGGTTGTGTGCGTTTTACCTGTAGAAGATCCCGTGTGTGCGGATCTGTTCTCTACATCATGTAGGCAGCGATCCAACCTCCAGAACATCTCCGTCTGTCCATTCAGTGCCGATAACATCTCAGCCACAATTCATCCGGCGCTGGTTCCTTAAGGCTTAAGGATATTTAGCCAACTGAATAGCAGCCTGCACAGTGTGTAGGCGACAGATGCACTTTAAGTTATGGTATTTACCAGCGGTTCCCAAAGTGTGCTCAGCGGCACTGTCACGGGGGTGCCGCGACCAGCCAGAGGGGAAAAAAAAACGAACTTACCAATCCGCACGGCGCCCGGGACCCAGCATCCTCCTCTCTCCCGCAGCGCGCCCGACATTCAGTGACAAGCTGTAGGAGAGAGGAGGATGCTAGTTCCCGGGCGCCGCACGGATTGGTAAGTTTTTTGGGTTTTTTTTGTCTTTCTCTGCCTAGCTGTGGCAAAATGGGCAGCGTGAGAGAGGGCAGAGTGAGGGGAGGCAGCGTGAGAGAGGGCAGAGTGAGGGGAGGCAGCGTGAGAGAGGGCAGAGTGAGGGGAGGCAGCGTGAGAGAGGGCAGAGTGAGGGGAGGCAGCGTGCGAGAGGGCAGAGGCGGCAGCATGAGAGGGCAGAGTGAAAGAGGGCAGAGGCGGCAGCGTGAGAGGGCAGAGTGAAAGAGGTCAGAGGGGCAGCGTGAGAGGGCAGAGTGAAAGAGGTCAGAGGGGCAGCGTGAGAAAGGGCAGAGGAGGCAGCGTGAGAGGGGGCAGCGTGAGAAAGGGCAGAGGAGGCAGCGTGAGAGAGGGCAGAGGAGGCAGCGTGAGAGAGGGCAGAGGAGGCAGCGTGAGAGAGGGCAGAGGAGGCAGCGTGAGAGAGGGCAGAGGAGGCAGCGTGAGAGAGGGCAGCGTGAGAGAGGGCAGAGGAGGCAGCGTGAGAGAGGGCAGCGTGAGAGAGAGCAGAGGAGGCAGCGTGAGAGGGCAGAGGAGGCAGCGTGAGAGAGGGCAGAGGAGCCAGCGTGAGAGAGGGCAGAGGAGCCAGCGTGAGAGAGGGCAGCGTGAGAGAGGGCAGAGGAGGCAGCGTGAGAGAGGGCAGAGGAGGCAGCGTGAGAAAGGGCAGAGATGGCAGCGTGAGAGAGGGCATAGGAGGCAGCGTGAGAGAGGGCATAGGAGGCAGCGTGAGAAAGGGCAGAGGGGCAGCGTGAGAGAGGACAGAGTGAGAAAGGGCAGCGTGAGAGAGGGCAGAGGAGGCAGCGTGAGAGAGGGCAGAGGAGGCAGCGTGAGAGAGGGCAGAGGAGGCAGCGTGAGAGAGGGCAGAGGAGGCAGCGTGAGAGAGGGCAGAGGAGGCAGCGTGAGAGAGGGCAGAGGAGGCAGCGTGAGAGAGGGCAGAGGAGGCAGCGTGAGAGAGGGCAGAGGAGGCAGCGTGAGAGGGGGCAGCGTGAGAGGAGGCAGCGTGAGAGAGGGCAGAGGGGCAGCGTGAGAGAGGGCAGTGTGAGTGAGGGCAGCGTGAGAGAGGGCAGAGGGGCAGCGTGAGAGGGCAGAGGAGGCAGCGTGAGAGAGGGCAGAGGAGGCAGCGTGAGAGAGGGCAGAGGAGGCAGCGTGAGAGAGGGCAGAGGAGGCAGCGTGAGAGAGGGCAGAGGAGGCAGCGTGAGAGAGGGCAGAGGAGGCAGCGTGAGAGAGGGCAGAGGAGGCAGCGTGAGAGAGGGCAGAGGAGGCAGCGTGAGAGAGGGCAGCGTGAGAGGAGGCAGCGTGAGAGGAGGCAGCGTGAGAGAGGGCAGAGGGGCAGCGTGAGAGGGCAGAGGAGCCAGCGTGAGAGAGGGCAGAGGGGCAGCGTGAGAGAGGGCATAGGAGGCAGCGTGAGAGAGGGCATAGGAGGCAGCGTGAGAAAGGGCAGAGGGGCAGCGTGAGAGAGGACAGAGTGAGAAAGGGCAGCGTGAGAGAGGGCAGAGGAGGCAGCGTGAGAGAGGGCAGAGTGAGAAAGGGCAGAGGAGGCAGCGTGAGAGAGGGCAGAGTGAGAAAGGGCAGAGGAGGCAGCGTGAGAGAGGGCAGAGGAGGCAGCGTGAGAGAGGGCAGAGGAGGCAGCGTGAGAGAGGGCAGAGGAGGCAGCGTGAGAGAGGGCAGAGGAGGCAGCGTGAGAGAGGGCAGAGGAGGCAGCGTGAGAGAGGGCAGAGGAGGCAGCGTGAGAGGGGGCAGCGTGAGAGGAGGCAGCGTGAGAGGAGGCAGCGTGAGAGAGGGCAGTGTGAGTGAGGGCAGCGTGAGAGAGGGCAGAGGGGCAGCGTGAGAGGGCAGAGGAGGCAGCGTGAGAGAGGGCAGAGGAGGCAGCGTGAGAGGGCAGAGGAGGCAGCGTGAGAGAGGGCAGAGGAGGCAGCGTGAGAGAGGGCAGAGGAGGCAGCGTGAGAGAGGGCAGAGGAGGCAGCGTGAGAGAGGGCAGAGGAGGCAGCGTGAGAGAGGGCAGAGGAGGCAGCGTGAGAGAGGGCAGAGGAGGCAGCGTGAGAGGGCAGAGGGGCCAGTTTGAGAGAGAGCAGAGGGGCCAGTTTGAGAGAGGGCAGAGGGGCAATGAGAGGAGGCAGCGTGAGAGAGGAGGGGGACAGCGTGAGAGGGGGCAGAGGAGGGGGACAGCGTGAGGGGGCAGAGTGTCTGGGAGCAGAGGGGGCATTTTTGCATACAACTAAATAAGTATTTCTGTCCTGACCTAAATACTTATTACGTTTTTTTGACCTAACTACTTATAAAACGGTACTGCTCGGTAATTATTTTGGAGGGGTGCCTTGAAAAAATTATGGAGACTCTAAGGGTGCCGCGAACTGCAAAAGTTTGGGAACCACTGGTCTATACAATTGGCCAAAAATGTGCTCTGGATTTTTTCTCCATCTTATCCCAAATCATAGGGATACCATGGTCACCACAGTGTTACTACATGCAGCCGATAGGTCGAACCCACAAACATGGCCGCCTCCATGTGGTGTACACTTTAAGGATAAGATTCATTCATGTTTTTATTTAAAATTGTATAGAAATAATGGGCCCAAACCCACAACGTTGGTGTTTTGTCAGCCACTAACTTTATTTGCTTTTTAAACAAGATTCAGAAAGAAATACTTGGTTGTTCTGGCTGCATTGTGACAAACTATTTGTTTTTGGATTTCACTTTTTTTTTTTTCCTTCCTTTTTCTTAAGAATCTTCTAGTATTTGTGGGTGAAATATTATCCCTGTGGCCCAATGACGTGATGTGTGGACCGGTCACCACACCAATAAAATAAGAATAAAACACCACAATATATGCTGGAGGTAGAAAGGTGTGTCCTTTATTCACTGCATAGACAGGAAGTAAAACCTACATATTCATAGCAGACTGTGGTATGAATGACTGTGATTAGCAGTTATCCTGTACCGTGCTGATGTGTAACATGTTATTAATAAATATACACTCTCCTGTATAAAGTACATGAAACGTACCAGAGAGGGTGATGTCCTCACTATTAACATTTATAGTAAAGGAATTATAATGGTGGCTGGTAATAGCGTGATCACATGACTTCACCCACCCAATAAAATCACCTCTGAGTGCTACAATTGTACAAGGTTGGTACTCCCTGCAGAGCGGCTCAGAAAATGTTTGTTTAGAATTCACACAATTTTATTATAATTCCTTTACTCCATCTTAATATACGGTGATAAATGGACTATAACATCTATAATCAGAGGACATATTAAGAAAAAAACCTTATAAAGGATTAATTACTAAGGGAGATTATTGTACAAATGAGGAAACAAGTTTTGTAGAGAACTTCATAAAACGTCTTCATAAGTCCCCGATTTTCTCACACGCTGTAAAATGATCAGTGTCGGCGTTCTCCAATCTGCGCCAACTCATGCGCTACGTGTACTTCGCATAAGTGTTTAAGCTCCACCTACCACATGGGCCCCACCTCTGGAGTCACAGCAAGTTTACCAAATGATCTGACGCCAGTTACACACGTAAAAACGCAGATCTGTAAGGTTTCATTTGGTGCAATCTGCTCATTACTTAGAAACGCATATTAAACGCAGGAGTTTAACACGTAGCGTTAAGGAGATTAAAAGTAGATATAATGCCAATGTTTTATTATATGTAACTAGTTCACAATGGTCTAACGGCATAAACGGCGCTGGTTATAGAGCCGCCTCCTACTATCTGTAAATAAATAACATGATATATATACCAGAGGTGGGTACAGCATCAGCATGCCGTTAGCTGGCAGGGCATGCTGGGGCCTTTAGTTCTACAACAGACGAGAAGCCAGTACTCTGATAAAATGAATCTCCCCTCAGCACGGTTTAGTTTGCAGCATTTTACAATAAGACTTATAGTTCTGCTATTTAAAATAATAGCGCTGCGGAATCAGTGGCGCTATATAAATAAATGGTGATGATGATGATAATACTTTGTTAACTATGCAAAATATTAGTGAAAACATTACAGTATATCCCATGGTCCCTGCACACGTTCTAATTCAGTCATGTAGTGCATTATAGTGTCATCAAATTGTACAGAAATCCAATATGGAAACCATCTACAAACTTGGTTATTTCACACCTCAGGGTGAGGTTTAAGAGCGTCCTAATCAATGTTTTTCACCCAACTATGATTAATGCATCACAAATCCCGGAACTTTACAATGACTAGAAATCAAGTTTTTCAAATAAGCACCGTCCATTTACAGTAAAATAAAAGCAAAGTAATCCAACCAGTTACCTACAATAGACAATGAGCGGAGGACGTCTTGTACCTCCTGTGATGGCCTGTAACATTCAGTCCTAGGGAGGTGATACAGCCAGAGGACAGCTCCGTCCTGTCTCTAAGCGCTGAGAGCACAGAATACAGAGATCCAATGGGCAGTAGATGGGAGCAGCTGGGATTAGTGAATCAAGTCCATAATAATCTCCCAAAAAGTTCCTGACGGGAGTGATCAAGTGAGATCTTTCCTCGTATGAAGACATCTTTCTGCTTGAAACTAAGATATTGAATAGATATTAGTCTATTTTCCCAGTAAAAGGGATGTAATCACCCTCGGACTAACTATGACTTTGTCCTGTAAGTACAGCTTAGTCCTGTCTCTGCCCTTACTATATTACACTATTAGAGGTTAATGCCTAGACCAGTGTTGGCTAACCTGTGACACTCCAGGTGTTTGTGAAACTACAAGTCCCAGCATGCTTTGCCAATATATAGCAGCTTATTGCTGGAAGGGTATGCTGGGACTTGTAGTTTCACAACACCTGGAGTGTCACAGGTTAGCCAACACTGGTCTAGATCAACCTTTCTCTATTTACTTCCCTTTTCCGGAATCTGCTGATATAATGGTGACTGCTATGACATTAGTGTTATTAGTTTAGATGGGAGTCTATAAATACAGATGTACTGAGACATCCGATAGCAGATCCCCAAATCTCTGCCCTACCCCTGCTGGTTTACAGACAGATTCCTGAATCCAGACCCCTGGAGCGGAGGACACGTCTGCAATGTTTCCAGCTCATGTCTACAAACTGCACAACTGGGACGTTCGGGGCAGCGTTTCCACTTCTTGTGTTTCCTGGTGGTAAACAAAGGACCCCCCCCTTATTGTGCTAATTTAAACCTCCCCAAAAACAGAGTTCCACAGACAGCGATGTTTTATAAAACTTGATCATCGTTCCTGTTCCAGTATTAGAGGAATTCACACAGGATTCTATCGTCTCTTAAAACAGCACATCAAAAATCAATTAAAAAAAATAATTGTTATAGAGAGAGATCAGATACCAGGATCCAGACTGCTTATCGGGCCCCTGTGTGCTTATTGGGCCCCTGCCTGCTTCTCCTCATCCGGCTGCTTCTTCTGTTGCTGGAGTTTTGCATAAGAAACAGCGTCGCCCCTGTAATAAAGTGTGGAAGTAATTATTACCTAGTACCATGGTGCTAATTACCTGTAATATGCAAATTCCTTATAAGAGGTAGACCTGGATGTATGTATGAAAGGGCACGTGCGTTGGCGATGAGGCTTTACATAATTTCGCCCTACGTTACCCCAGGGTTCTATTTAACAAGCATTGCGGCGGTAGAAGTTCTGTTGCGTCTATCTGCAGAGGCTGGCGCCGCGGGGAAGTGATACATTAACCCTCACTGCATGGGCCAGTACCGCTGAGTACCACTAAATTACAGCGACTGCGATCAACTTTTCACTTCTTCACTATTAAGTGAATTTCTTGTTATTTTTGTCTCAACCAATAGTTCCCATCAGCGTCAAATTATGACAAGTCGCTGTTTCTAATTCACCAATTTTGTGCTCATTACTTTTGACAGAAACATACGGTGATACATCAGTGACTACAGAGCTCTATCGTATCCCAAACAACCACAGCTGGGGTCATGTCCATGTGCAAGTCGTCCTTTCAAAAACCTTTCCACCCAAAATAATATTTTACATAAAGTTCCACCAGAGAGGAAGTAGTAATGGACATTTTTTTCCTTTTATAATGAGGTGTAGAGTCAGAAACGTCCTTTGCAGAATATCCTAGTCAGGGACTTAGTGGAGTGGAAATATGGCAGTGTGCAGTTAGCAATAAACAGTGACGTTATAGAAAAGATAAAGGGGCCAGCAGTGGAATCTGATTATGAGAAAGCCATGGTCTAATATGACCTACGTATGTTTTTAGGGTTAGCATACACCTATGGGACATTCCTGCAGCCCAGAGCAAGTAAAACATTGATAGATTTATGTCTATAAGAACAGTATTTATTTGCTCCCTCACATCAGCTATTGCACCAAAATAAGGACAAACAATTCTATTGCCATCAGCTACATAACATTTATACAGCGAGAACGCAGCATGAGCAGGGACATCAATGAGGGTCCTCGGGTCCTAGTAAAACATTTTGGTTTTAGGAGGAATATGGAACATTTCCGTTTTATGCACAGACTTACTTTTTCCCCAAGGCGGACAAACCGTACAACACTCCAGTGGCGAAGGCGATAGCGTTGCCGAAGAGAGTGGTAATTGTGAAGCTGAGAAAAATGGGAAACATCGCCATCCTGTGGTAGACAGACAGAAACACAGTTATTGGAAGTACATAGACCACACAATACCAACAGTCTGATAACTCAGCTGGTTCACACAATTATACATCTAATCCCTTCACAACTTCACAAATTCACAATTTTATGGGGGTTTTAAGCATTTTTTATGTATTAGTTTTATTAATTTTCCAATTAATACAGAATATTTTCCTGCTGGCTTTAAACACTGGTTGCAGAGTCTTAAACAGCTGTCAGTGAGGTTCTCAGAGAGGGCAGATTATGAGGTTAGATAACGTACACATATATTTATGTATATTACACATACATAGATAACCTTATAAAGCATCCGGCAGGAGTCTAAACATCATCTACAATATACATTAATCAGATACTTATTGAGCATGGCGAGATGTAGGAGACCATTACAGTACAGTCCTCTCCCGACCCCACTACCAGACCATGAACCGGCTGCTTGATCAGAGCACCGTGTGCCTGGATTTCGTCCTGGTCTTGTGTGTGACTCTGCCTGGTCCCAGACACAGATCTGGGTCCGGCTAGTGAAGGGGGGGTACCCTGTGTTTATTCATTATCCAGCATAATACAGACACACATCTCCCACTGCTGAGGGCAGGAGACCGTACCCGCAGTAGAATATCGCCTTCTGCCATGGGCGCAGCTTATCCGCTTTCTCAGCTACAGTGTTTGCAAATTCAATGAACTGGCAACAAAAAGGCGCCTCACAGAGGAACAGAACGAGCGCATTGACCCTGTAGGGGGGGGAACAAAGATAAGTGATCCGTTACAATGATGGGGTACACAAGATGCTTCTCACGTTTAATGTCAGTCCTATTATCACAAACAGAAAACATCACACGTATCAATAATAATAGATATAAAAGTGTCTCCAGCTGATGCCATTTTACAAAGGTTACGAAATAAGGAGGAGCTTCAGGAATTCTGGGTGTCCCTCTTTAGCGGGACTTCTATTCCCTCCAGTAAATAAAGGCACGCTCTGCATTTAAGATCTAAGAGCGCAGAAATACTGAAGCAATGTGAGGAAGAGGTGAGAGAGGAACAGCAGGATCACCTTCTTGAGACTGCAGTAACCTTGTCTTGCCACAAGGTGGTGCTGCAGCCCTCATAAGGGAAACCCTCTGTTACTATATGATCTTGGGGAATTCGGCTACAGATGGGACAGGAGAAGATCAGTGATCGGAAGTAAGAACTACTATAAGGACCTCTGTAAGAGTACAGTACTACGTTGTGTATAGAATATTGGAAATGCTGGTGGGGCAGACTCTTGGAAATATGACAGAGTGCAGTAAACAACTAAAGATTTCCTGAGGTAACAGAGCTGAAGAAATGTAATTCTGTGTAATTTACCCTTTACTACAACATAGAGAATAATATTTTTTTTTATAAATAATTTCACTCAGAATCTAGTTTTAGGTCAGGATACCGTTTACATGAAGGGGCTGCCCGTCATCAGACCAGGGGCAGAGGACAAATGAGGAGTTTACAGCTTGTTAGTTCAGACACTGAACTCGGTTATTTTCTGATAAGGCAAAGTACAAAACAGGTTTGTAATGGAAATGTGTCATCAACAGCTGACAACAATCTATACAATATAAATGTCACACAGAGTCACGAGGATGGGGCTGGGGCCCAGGCAGAATACAAAGGGCCCGGGCCAAAGTATGTGACAAAGGAATCAGACTTAAAGGAAAAGCAACAAGAAGTTGATGGCGGAATCGGAATCTAACTGAGCGGGATGCAAGAATCTTACATTATAACAAGGATTCCCTCACCAGGGCTGCAGCACCACCTTGTGACGAGACAAGGGTACTGCAGTCTGAAGAATCATGTCATACAGAAAGTAAATAGATGAAAGACCATCAGGGCTTGTACTGTGAAAGAAAAGGTAGACGTGTAATATGTGCACTAACAACATCTTGGTAGAGCTGCTTCAGTCCTGTACTCTGCAATGGAATGAACAGGACATGCTCCATAACGGCCACTAGGTGTCAGAAGACGTCTGAATGCCCTATAGGAGCAGAAACCAGCTCTAAACACGGGTAGTACACAGTAGGGGTTACCAACGGTGGTAGGATTGTGTCACAGGCTTCTACCCAGGATGGTCATCTCACAACACAAACAATATTTGGCTTGAAATAAACCATTTTTAAATAAATGTGATGGGTTTTGTTTTTTAAACTTTATTTTATGGGGTTCACAGTAGTGGAATTAAAAGCCCAAATCTGCAAGCGGCTCATGTGCGAGAACATCTGAAGGCTCCTGGCGAACTTGGGGGTTAACTGTTACAGCTCCGACAGCTGAATATCATATATAGCTGAACATTTCTTTTTCCATTGCAGCGATAATTGTTAAAACATTTTTATCCCCACAATCAGGGACAATCTGATAACTGTGACTTCCAGGACAGGAGTATTTAGATGCTGCCTTAACCATGTCCCAACCTGGGCTGTACGGCCAAAACAGCCCCACTCTCAGGGTAATTATCACATTTCACCCTCACCATGAACGTTATTAGC
Organism: Mixophyes australis; assembly: GCA_036250195.1. Taxonomy (NCBI): domain Eukaryota; kingdom Metazoa; phylum Chordata; class Amphibia; order Anura; family Limnodynastidae; genus Mixophyes; species Mixophyes australis. Next base: position 1,937,517 of record JAVHZZ010000009.1, read on the forward strand.
GGAGCCTTCTGGGATAAACCCTTCACTGCCCAACAATTTGGGAGAAAGTTACAGGACAATCTGATCTATTTTCTCCTAATACATGATAATGTATTGATTGGGAATATTGGCTGTTTAAACAACTAGGACATTTATTATTCTTCTTAACATTTATTTATATGGCAAACCAGCGATAACCTGAGCTAATTACAGAGAGGAACATTGTAAGAGATATAAACTCACAGCATAAATACTCCGGCCGCGATATTCAACGGATTGATGGTGACGCAGTTCCACAGACCGGCGATGGCACAAGCTGGAAAATAAGAGCAATGTTACTTTATACACCTCCATCGTCCTACATGCATGGAAGAGGAAGTTTATGTCTGGATTACAGCACATGAACAGGTTCATTTCAGAACACAAACTCTTCTTAGTTTTCATATTTCGCAGGTCATTAAATACCCAGAAATAACAAGTATTTTTAGAGGACAAATTAGATAACAGCACAAACCAATTCTTGTAAAGCACTAAAAACAAGGTAAAGTGGCCATATGACTAGACAAGAAGGACGATCGGTGTCTGTTACGTAGACGCAGAGATCCTCCGGTGAGGACGACGGAGCTGCATCTACTTTATTCTGACATTTTATTTTCCGTCATTAATTACAGGACAAAGCTCTACATTTACAGCACAGAATATTTTACACCATAGACCCCTGTAGCAGAATGTAGCAGAGAACAAAGACACAAAGCTCAACCTGTCAGAATTTCAAATCAGCATTATGAGCGCCCGAGCTCATTAATTCTGTATATCTCTGTACACACGATACCCCCCCCTCCCCCCCTTCTCAGCTGACAGCACAGCAGGAACAGCCGAGTATTCTTCACAAGTGGGGGCAGAGCTTGTAGGGGGGGGGGGGGGGGGCGTGGGAATATAGCGCCTGGGGGCACCTCAAGATAAGGGGAATGCAGACTATGGGGGGGTATATCATAGGGGGTGCAGAGCCTGGTGGGGGGGGGGGGGCACATCATTAAGGGGGTGCAGAGCGTGGGAGTATAGCGCCTGTGGGCACCTCAAGATAAGGGGAATGCAGACTATGGGGGGTATATCATTATAGGGGGTGCAGAGCCTGGTTGGGGGGGGCACATCATTAAGGGGGTGCAGAGCGTGGGAGTATAGCGCCTGTGGGCACCTCAAGATAAGGGGAATGCAGACTATGGGAGGTATATCATTATAGGGGGTGCAGAGCCTGGTGGGGGGGGCACATCATTAAGGGGGTTCAGAGCATGGGGGGGGGGTATATCATTATAGGGGGTGCAGAGCCTGGGGGGGGTATATCATTATAGGGGGTGCCTACGGTCAATACCACCTGCTCTGGCAGGAAAAGCCGGTGTCCCGGGGAGAAGAGGGGGCAGTGTTTGTGTGGCCGGGCAATACACGTGACCCACATCATCTGATAAAGCTCCTTATAGTATGGACTGGAGAGGCAGCGTCAGACGCACTCAGCATTTAAACATATAAACACATAATTAACGTCGCTAGATGCCATAGTCTCTGGAGGGGCTCCATGCTCCAGAAATACAAATATTAGCACCAAAACAGAACCTGGTTTAACCCCTTACTCCCTGGGCAACGCGAGAGCTCTGTTCCTGCATGTAATCTCTAACCGTATTACACAAATATTAACACATGACAGAGCTGTTCACACTAATTACCTCATTGATGTGCAGAGAGAGGTTAATGGCGTGTTAAGGACATGTTCTGTGTACTCCCAGCCAGTGACACGCATCCTACCTGACCTTGACTAATCTCTCAGCAGACGGATAAACTAAGACGTTAGATGCGAGTCTGAGCCAACGTCATCAAGGAGCAGTTACAATATTATTTAGTATCAATGATATAGAACACAGATTACATTGCAGAGCTCAGTGATACGTATGGACTGTATTATATGTATGAACTAGAAATACAATGATATATATGTACAAAACAACATTACACAAAATGTACAATAAAATGTCTGTATTCTTGGATCACTGGATGAAATCTCTTTACACAATAGGAACAGAGCCCAGAGCCCCCTCTCTTGTCTAATATCTCGTGGGCATATTCCAGAGACAGACAAGAGATTTAAAATTAAATTCAATGTTTTAAAATCCTATTACTGAAGGTAAATCATTATATTATACACTTTATATTTGTTGTTATGCTACAAAAGAAAATATTGGAAGTATCTGAATTCTCTGAACCATATAAGAATGTTCTTTATGTATTAGTCATATAGATGTAACCTTTATTTCCTACATATTAGTGGTCACTGCTCCTAGAGGTGACCGAGTCGCTAACTGAAAACTGCACAAATAACAACTGCCCCCTGTGGGCAGCAGGAAGAATGTCACCTCCACAAAATAAAACGTTGACAGATTTGTGCATCATTACTGAATGTTGCAGTTTACAGCCCGAGAAGACAGTTCTATAATACATTTCATTTCACGCTAATTCCCTTGTAAATGGAGCAGCTTATTAGAGTGCCAGATGCAGCGTCTCTGTGTGTACTTTGCTGCCCGGTAGGTGTTACCTGGGACTATTTAGATGTTCAGCCATTTGGAATCACAACGTGATTAGGCTTAGAAATAGACACATGTAGAAAGTATATAAAATACTGCAATGATATCCATACTTACATATGCCCCCAAGTACCCCAGCTAACCGGCACAGCCAGCGGTACCACCACGTCATGCCGTCATCCTGCGAGGCTGCTGGAGTCTCCTGTGTTGGAGCGTTGGCCTCTGCTGCGCTCATCTCGGAGTCTCTAAGTCACTGGCCCAGTCCGTGGGCTGAGAGTTCAGGTTCTGCACCAGACTCCGCGGTGCCCCTAGTGTCCAACAGTATAAATGCCCTGTGGCTCAGTATACACTCTGCCCTAGACGGAGGTCGGCATTCAGCGTTCAACAAGTCTATTCCCTGCATATGAAGCAGATTCCAGTCATCATTCTCTGCAAAATAGAAGATAATAGAGAAGAAATGATCTCGCCCATCACGCCCACCCCCCGTAACTAACATTTAATGAAAGGATCATCAAACTTAAAACAGAAATGGTCTTATATAAAAACTACTAATATAATTAAATAACAGATATTTAGGTAAAAGTCTCAGGTATAACAGAAGTGAAGATGTTTGAGATAAAGACGAGATTGTGGCAGGAGGAGGATTTTCTGTATAATCCCACTGAAGGAAAACAGAGTCTAAAATGGCTGATAACAGAGAGTAACAGCTCCACAGCAAATATAATGTCTGTCACAGAAACATGTGTGAATCTTCTTAGCAGCTCTCTTATAAAAAGAATTAAGGTTTAATTGTACTTTAAATCTAGATGTATTTCAGCAAATAAACTATGGACATTAATAATACTGTATATTTACAGATTTATATTGCTGGTTGTTTGCAGCGTTTTCTGCCTGAAGAGGATAAAGTCTTCTTTAGGGTCTGATGGGCTCATTTTACCATCAGAGTCTGGATAATCTCCAACATTATCCTACCTATCATATAACAAGGCTGCACAGTATGCAATGAATACATGGTTAAAGGGTTGTATAAAATATCTCTTGTCCCCATACAGGACCACACTGATGGCATAAAACGACAGGTTTATTTATGCTGAGTGATCAGAAATGACATTGTCGGGGTCCAAAGCTACAGGGCCCAGATCCAAGTTAACCTATTCAAGTAAATATCTGTTAACCCGGATTCTTTCCACTCATTTGCATAGACTGCCACTGGCATTATAATGGGAGGGAGGAGACTTTAAGCACCTATAGGGATATAGTCTGTGTCTTACGCCACATTCAGAGCAGTATTACCGACGGCAGGTTGTCTGACCACTGATATTGGGACATTAAGTGCTAAATATAACTGTTATTCTACCTATCTGAGAGAAGTCATAAGGAGGTGATGTAGGACTAAGAGCAATGGAAGCCCTACAATAACATCTATCTGTGGTGCAGGGTCCCTGGATCATGCTGGGGGTCCTATGGAAACACATTGTTGCTTTGTACGTATGAGGCAGCATTCAGACACAGAGGGAAATTGTGGCATTGAGTGATGAAATATCACTTATACCAATAATTGTATCACCACAGTCATAATGTGAGTCAGTTCTCTGTACAGCGCTACGGAATTAGTGGCGCCATATAAATAAATAATTATGATAAAAGTGTATTTATGCTTAAAGATTATTTGTATTTAACATTCATTTTTTCAACTAAAAAAAAATCAACAGGAACCTTCAAATGGGAATTGGTCAAAAAAAACAACAAACAAACAAAAAAAAAACCACAACATTTTATTCTGTCAGTTTTACCATAAACTTTCTGTTGAATCTGGTTAATAATCTCGTCACATTAATTATACTCTTATTACACATATAACCTTATTAATGGTCCATTGTATAATGTGTAGCGGAATGTTCCATCTTCTACATAGAACTGTCTCTAACTCCAGGATACCCATCTGGGAATACAATCCGAATCATACCCGGATACCAGTGTAGGTACAAGGACAGGTCTCTGTCCCTTCCCGTGCTGGGGGCCATATAGTTACAATAAGATAATGAGAGGCGTATAAACAGAACAAAGAGGTTTAGCGCCCAGCATTATTCAAACACCATAGAGGGGTTTGGATTGAGTGTAATATATCGAATTCTCCTATACTGTCCATGAAATAATGTCACCGAGTTATATACATACATGTCCAGTATAGTGTAATAACATATATATTATATTATATATACACATGTCTTCTATAGATGTACACAGCTCCCCAGTAATATTCATAGTACAGAATTTATATATATATATATATATATATATATATATCCTGCCACTGAGCTATATAGAGAAGTACATGTCCAGTGATATAAAAGGTGTCCAGCATGATCGCAGGTTTATATCTATGTTCGGTCACTGAACTTTATATATATATATATATATATATATATATATATATATACTAATATCCTGCTGTATATAGATGTACTTCTGTCCCAGTAGAGTGTACAGTACAATAGGGGGTATATATAATCTGATAACACATATATATGTATATCCCGTCACTCAGCTACATAGATATAATAAGTACTAAGCCGGTGCATTACCTCCCGCTGCCCCCGGATCACGGTCACCCCGCAGCCGGTCTGTGATGACAATAGAGCCGGGGACACGTCACTCTCCGCCGCACTGCATTCTGGGAGGGAACCTACAATGTAGGGGCGTGGCTATACTGTGACGTCAGCGGGGAACTCCCTCCTGAGCACACAATGAAACAATGTATCCACGTCTAGCCATAGATACAATGTATCAGTGTAATCCCTTACTGATAATACTAATATGTTATATATAATAATGTATCCACGTCCAGCCATAGATACAATGTATCAGTGTAATCCCTTACTGATAATACTAATATGTTATATATAATAATGTATCCAGGTCCAGCCATAGATACAATGTATCAGTGTAATCCCTTACTGATAATACTAATATGTTATATATAATAATGTATCCACGTCCAGCCATAGATACAATGTATCAGTGTAATCCCTTACTGATAATACTAATATGTTATATATAATAATGTATCCACGTCCAGCCATAGATACAATGTATCAGTGTAATCCCTTACTGATAATACTAATATGTTATATATAATAATGTATCCACGTCCAGCCATAGATACAATGTATCAGTGTAATCCCTTACTGATAATACTAATATGTTATATATAATAATGTATCCAGGTCCAGCCATAGATACAATGTATCAGTGTAATCCCTTACTGATAATACTAATATGTTATATATAATAATGTATCCACGTCCAGCCATAGATACAATGTATCAGTGTAATCCCTTACTGATAATACTAATATGTTATATATAATAATGTATCCACGTCCAGCCATAGATACAATGTATCAGTGTAATCCCTTACTGATAATACTAATATGTTATATATAATAATGTATCCAGGTCCAGCCATAGATACAATGTATCAGTGTAATCCCTTACTGATAATACTAATATGTTATATATAATAATGTATCCACGTCCAGCCATAGATACAATGTATCAGTGTAATCCCTTACTTATAATACTAATATGTTATATATAATAATGTATCCACGTCCAGCCATAGATACAATGTATCAGTGTAATCCCTTACTGATAATACCAATATGTTATATATAATAATGTATCCACGTCCAGCCATAGATACAATGTATCAGTGTAATCCCTTACTTATAATACCAATATGTTATATATAATAATGTATCCACGTCCAGCCATAGATACAATGTATCAGTGTAATCCCTTACTGATAATACTAATATGTTATATATAATAATGTATCCACGTCCAGCCATAGATACAATGTATCAGTGTAATCCCTTACTGATAATACTAATATGTTATATATAATAATGTATCCACGTCCAGCCATAGATACAATGTATCAGTGTAATCCCTTACTTATAATACTAATATGTTATATATAATAATGTATCCACGTCCAGCCATAGATACAATGTATCAGTGTAATCCCTTACTGATAATACTAATATGTTACATATAATAATGTATCCACGACCAGCCATAGATACAATGTATAGAACTAGTATATAATGACAGAGTTATACCCTTTATTATGTATAACATTATATAAGTATTATCAGTAAGGGGGATACATTGTATCTGTGGTGTAGTATTATTAGTAATGTATGCACTTGCAGCCATAGACACAATGTATATAACTAGTATATATTGACAGTGTTACCCCCTTACTGATAATACTAATATGTTATATATAATAGTTTATCCACTTCCAGCCATAGATATAATGGGACTGATGCAGAGTTGAACTCATTTGTGCAAAAAAAACGTCTATAGAAAATGCTTTCAGACAATAACTGTAATTACACGTAGATGATGCACACATTGAATGTAGATCACAGCTACCCCTTGTTGGGTGTATCCACTAATAACCATCGGAGAGCAGCTGCTCTGTATTACAAGCTGACAATCTGCCCGGGGTGTCGCTAGTGTAGCGGGTCCACTAGGACCATGTTGTCCTCTATGGGGTTTTTTTATTTTTTCACACGAATTTAAAACAGAAAGATTCAGGAGGACGGCACAATGGTAAACAAGGGTGGGGGGGGGTGTGAAGTATTTATCATAGGGTCTGAGTGTTCATGTTACAATACTTTTTTTTGCAGATGGCAGCAGGCCATAAATGCCAGGGCATGCTGGTGCTTGTGGTTCTACGAGGAATATATAAATAAGGATTGTTCTGTGCCAGTTATACCAGTCACAAGATGCCCATGAGGCACAATCAGACAAATGTACTAATTAGTGATTAGTGAAAGATTTGTTCTACGACAGGAGAAGGTTCATCCGGTGTCATCGGGGCGGCTGCCACCCATATACCCGGCTGTTTGTCAGGTTTTGCTCCTGTGTAATCATGTGACATATATGTGATATAGGTAAGTGGTAACATGTAATCATGTGACATGGAGGCCGTCTGTATGTGACATAGGTAAGTAGTAACATGTAATCTGTGACATGGAGGGCGTCTGTATGTGACATAGGTAAGTAGTAACATGTAATCATGTGACATGTATGTGACATAGGTAAGTAGTAACATGTAATCATGTGACATGGAGGCCGTCCGTATGTGACATAGGTAAGTAGTAACATGTAATCTGTGACATGTAGGGCGTCCGTATGTGACATATGTAAGTAGTAACATGTAATCTGTGACATGCAGGGCGTCCGTATGTGACATATGTAAGTAGTAACATGTAATCATGTGACATGGAGGGCGTCCGTATGTGACATAGGTAAGTAGTAACATGTAATCATGTGACATGGAGGCCGTCTGTATGTGACATAGGTTAGTAGTAACATGTAATCATGTGACATGTATGTGACATAGGTAAGTAGTAACATGTAATCAGGTGACATGTATGTGACATAGGTAAGTAGTAACATGTAATCAGGTGACATGTATGTGACATGGGTAAGTAGTAACATGTAATCATGTGACATGTATGTGACATGGGTAAGTAGTAACATGTAATCATGTGACATGGATGCCGTCTGTATGTGACATAGGTAAGTAGTAACATGTAATCATGTGACATGGAGGCCGTCTGTATGTGACATACGTAAGTAGTAACATGTAATCATGTGAAATGTAGGGCGTCCTTATGTAACATAGGTAAGTAGTAACATGTAATCATGTGACATGTATGTGACATAGGTAAGTAGTAACATGTAATCATGTGACATGTATGTGACACAGGTAAGTAGTAACATGTAATCATGTGACATGTATGTGACATAGGTAAGTAGTAACATGTAATCATGTGACATAGGTAAGTAGTAACATGTAATCATGTGACATGTATGTGACATAGTAAGTAGTAACATGTAATCATGTGACATGGAGGCAGTCTGTATGTGACATAGGTAAGTAGTAACATGTAATCGTGTGACATGGAGGCCGTCCTTATGTGACATAGGTAAGTAGTAACATGTAATCATGTGACATGTATGTGACATAGGTAAGTAGTAACATGTAATCATGTGACATGTATGTGACATAGGTAAGTAGTAACATGTAATCAAGTGACATAGGTAAGTAGTAACATGTAATCATGTGACATGGAGGGCGTCCGTATGTGACATAGGTAAGTAGTAACATGTAATCATGTGACATGGAGGCTGTCTGTATGTGACATATGTAAGTAGTAACATGTAATCATGTGACATGTAGGGCGTCCGTATGTAACATACGTAAGTAGTAACATGTAATCATGTGACATGTAGGGCGTCCGTATGCAACATACGTAAGTAGTAACATGTAATCATGTGACATGTATGTGACATAGTAAGTAGTAACATGTAATCATGTGACATGGAGGCCGTCCGTATGTGACATAGGTAAGTAGTAACATGTAATCATGTGACATGTATGTGACATAGGTAAGTAGTAACATGTAATCATGTGACATGTATGTGACATAGGTAAGTAGTAACATGTAATCATGTGACATGGAGGCCGTCTGTATGTGACATAGGTAAGTAGTAACATGTAATCTGTGACATGGAGGGCGTCTGTATGTGACATAGGTAAGTAGTAACATGTAATCATGTGACATGGAGGGCGTCCGTATGTGACATAGGTAAGTAGTAACATGTAATCATGTGACATGGAGGCCGTCCGTATGTGACATAGGTAAGTAGTAACATGTAATCTGTGACATGTAGGGCGTCCGTATGTGACATATGTAAGTAGTAACATGTAATCTGTGACATGTAGGGCGTCCGTATGTGACATATGTAAGTAGTAACATGTAATCATGTGACATGGAGGCCGTCCGTATGTGACATAGGTAAGTAGTAACATGTAATCATGTGACATGGAGGGCGTCCGTATGTGACATATGTAAGTAGTAACATGTAATCATGTGACATGTAGGGCGTCCGTATGTGACATAGGTAAGTAGTAACATGTAATCTGTGACATGTAGGGCGTCCGTATGTGACATAGGTAAGTAGTAACATGTAATCATGTGACATGTATGTGACATAGTAAGTAGTAACATGTAATCATGTGACATGGAGGCCGTCCGTATGTGACATAGGTAAGTAGTAACATGTAATCATGTGACATGTATGTGACATAGGTAAGTAGTAACATGTAATCATGTGACATGGAGGCCGTCTGTATGTGACATAGGTAAGTAGTAACATGTAATCTGTGACATGGAGGCCGTCTGTATGTGACATAGGTAAGTAGTAACATGTAATCTGTGACATGGAGGGCGTCTGTATGTGACATAGGTAAGTAGTAACATGTAATCATGTGACATAGGCAAGTAGTAACATGTAATCATGTGACATGGAGGGCGTCCGTATGTGACATAGGTAAGTAGTAACATGTAATCATGTGACATGGAGGCCGTCCGTATGTGACATAGGTAAGTAGTAACATGTAATCATGTGACATGGAGGGCGTCCGTATGTGACATAGGTAAGTAGTAACATGTAATCTGTGACATGTAGGGCGTCCGTATGTGACATAGGTAAGTAGTAACATGTAATCTGTGACATGTAGGGCGTCCGTATGTGACATATGTAAGTAGTAACATGTAATCATGTGACATGGAGGCCGTCTGTATGTGACATAGGTTAGTAGTAACATGTAATCATGTGACATGGAGGCCGTCTGTATGTGACATACGTAAGTAGTAACATGTAATCATGTGAAATGTAGGGCGTCCGTATGTAACATAGGTAAGTAGTAACATGTAATCATGTGACATGTATGTGACATAGGTAAGTAGTAACATGTAATCATGTGACATGTATGTGACATAGGTAAGTAGTAACATGTAATCATGTGACATGGAGGCCGTCTGTATGTGACATAGGTAAGTAGTAACATGTAATCATGTGACATGGAGGGCGTCCGTATGTGACATATGTAAGTAGTAACATGTAATCATGTGACATGTAGGGCGTCCGTATGTGACATAGGTAAGTAGTAACATGTAATCTGTGACATGTAGGGCGTCCGTATGTGACATAGGTAAGTAGTAACATGTAATCATGTGACATGTATGTGACATAGTAAGTAGTAACATGTAATCATGTGACATGGAGGCCGTCCGTATGTGACATAGGTAAGTAGTAACATGTAATCATGTGACATGTATGTGACATAGGTAAGTAGTAACATGTAATCATGTGACATGTATGTGACATAGGTAAGTAGTAACATGTAATCATGTGACATGGAGGCCGTCTGTATGTGACATAGGTAAGTAGTAACATGTAATCTGTGACATGGAGGCCGTCTGTATGTGACATAGGTAAGTAGTAACATGTAATCTGTGACATGGAGGGCGTCTGTATGTGACATAGGTAAGTAGTAACATGTAATCATGTGACATGGAGGGCGTCCGTATATGACATAGGTAAGTAGTAACATGTAATCATGTGACATGGAGGCCGTCCGTATGTGACATAGGTAAGTAGTAACATGTAATCTGTGACATGTAGGGCGTCCGTATGTGACATATGTAAGTAGTAACATGTAATCTGTGACATGTAGGGCGTCCGTATGTGACATATGTAAGTAGTAACATGTAATCATGTGACATGGAGGCCGTCCGTATGTGACATAGGTAAGTAGTAACATGTAATCATGTGACATGGAGGGCGTCCGTATGTGACATATGTAAGTAGTAACATGTAATCATGTGACATGTAGGGCGTCCGTATGTGACATAGGTAAGTAGTAACATGTAATCTGTGACATGTAGGGCGTCCGTATGTGACATAGGTAAGTAGTAACATGTAATCATGTGACATGTATGTGACATAGTAAGTAGTAACATGTAATCATGTGACATGGAGGCCGTCCGTATGTGACATAGGTAAGTAGTAACATGTAATCATGTGACATGTATGTGACATAGGTAAGTAGTAACATGTAATCATGTGACATGTATGTGACATAGGTAAGTAGTAACATGTAATCATGTGACATGGAGGCCGTCTGTATGTGACATAGGTAAGTAGTAACATGTAATCTGTGACATGGAGGCCGTCTGTATGTGACATAGGTAAGTAGTAACATGTAATCTGTGACATGGAGGGCGTCTGTATGTGACATAGGTAAGTAGTAACATGTAATCATGTGACATAGGCAAGTAGTAACATGTAATCATGTGACATGGAGGGCGTCCGTATGTGACATAGGTAAGTAGTAACATGTAATCATGTGACATGGAGGCCGTCCGTATGTGACATAGGTAAGTAGTAACATGTAATCATGTGACATGGAGGGCGTCCGTATGTGACATAGGTAAGTAGTAACATGTAATCTGTGACATGTAGGGCGTCCGTATGTGACATAGGTAAGTAGTAACATGTAATCTGTGACATGTAGGGCGTCCGTATGTGACATATGTAAGTAGTAACATGTAATCATGTGACATGGAGGCCGTCCGTATGTGACATAGGTAAGTAGTAACATGTAATCATGTGACATGGAGGCCGTCTGTATGTGACATAGGTTAGTAGTAACATGTAATCATGTGACATGTATGTGACATAGGTAAGTAGTAACATGTAATCATGTGACATGTATGTGACATAGGTAAGTAGTAACATGTAATCATGTGACATGTATGTGACATAGGTAAGTAGTAACATGTAATCATGTGACATGGAGGCCGTCCGTATGTGACATAGGTAAGTAGTAACATGTAAGCATGTGACATGGAGGCCGTATGAATGCGACATATGTAAGTAGTAACATGTAATCATGTGACATGGAGGCCGTCTGTATGTGACATATGTAAGTAGTAACATGTAATCATGTGACATGTAGGGCGTCCGTATGTAACATACGTAAGTAGTAACATGTAATCATGTGAAATGTAGGGCGTCCGTATGTAACATACGTAAGTAGTAATATGTAATCATGTGACATGTAGGGCGTCCGTATGTGACATAGGTAAGTAGTAACATGTAATCTGTGACATGTAGGGCGTCCGTATGTGACATAGGTAAGTAGTAACATGTAATCATGTGACATGTATGTGACATAGGTAAGTAGTAACATGTAATCATGTGACATGTATGTGACATAGGTAAGTAGTAACATGTAATCATGTGACATGGAGGCCGTCTGTATGTGACATAGGTAAGTAGTAACATGTAATCTGTGACATGGAGGCCGTCTGTATGTGACATAGGTAAGTAGTAACATGTAATCTGTGACATGGAGGGCGTCTGTGTGTGACATAGGTAAGTAGTAACATGTAATCAAGTGACATAGGTAAGTAGTAACATGTAATCATGTGACATGGAGGGCGTCCGTATGTGACATAGGTAAGTAGTAACATGTAATCATGTGACATGGAGGCCGTCTGTATGTGAAATATGTAAGTAGTAACATGTAATCATGTGACATGTAGGGCGTCCGTATGTGACATACGTAAGTAGTAACATGTAATCATGTGACATGTAGGGCGTCCGTATGCAACATACGTAAGTAGTAACATGTAATCATGTGACATGTATGTGACATAGTAAGTAGTAACATGTAATCATGTGACATGGAGGCCGTCCGTATGTGACATAGGTAAGTAGTAACATGTAATCATGTGACATGTATGTGACATAGGTAAGTAGTAACATGTAATCATGTGACATGTATGTGACATAGGTAAGTAGTAACATGTAATCATGTGACATGGAGGCCGTCTGTATGTGACATAGGTAAGTAGTAACATGTAATCTGTGACATGGAGGGCGTCTGTATGTGACATAGGTAAGTAGTAACATGTAATCATGTGACATGGAGGGCGTCCGTATGTGACATAGGTAAGTAGTAACATGTAATCATGTGACATGGAGGCCGTCCGTATCTGACATAGGTAAGTAGTAACATGTAATCTGTGACATGTAGGGCGTCCGTATGTGACATATGTAAGTAGTAACATGTAATCTGTGACATGTAGGGCGTCCGTATGTGACATATGTAAGTAGTAACATGTAATCATGTGACATGGAGGGCGTCCGTATGTGACATAGGTAAGTAGTAACATGTAATCTGTGACATGTAGGGCGTCCGTATGTGACATAGGTAAGTAGTAACATGTAATCATGTGACATGTATGTGACATAGTAAGTAGTAACATGTAATCATGTGACATGGAGGCCGTCTGTATGTGACATACGTAAGTAGTAACATGTAATCATGTGACATGGAGGCCGTCTGTATGTGACATAGGTAAGTAGTAACATGTAATCTGTGACATGGAGGCCGTCTGTATGTGACATAGGTAAGTAGTAACATGTAATCTGTGACATGGAGGGCGTCTGTATGTGACATAGGTAAGTAGTAACATGTAATCATGTGACACAGGCAAGTAGTAACATGTAATCATGTGACATGGAGGGCGTCCGTATGTGACATAGGTAAGTAGTAACATGTAATCATGTGACATGGAGGCCGTCCGTATGTGACATAGGTAAGTAGTAACATGTAATCATGTGACATGGAGGGCGTCCGTATGTGACATAGGTAAGTAGTAACATGTAATCTGTGACATGTAGGGCGTCCGTATGTGACATAGGTAAGTAGTAACATGTAATCTGTGACATGTAGGGCGTCCGTATGTGACATATGTAAGTAGTAACATGTAATCATGTGACATGGAGGCCGTCCGTATGTGACATAGGTAAGTAGTAACATGTAATCATGTGACATGGAGGCCGTCTGTATGTGACATAGGTTAGTAGTAACATGTAATCATGTAACATGGAGGCCGTCTGTATGTGACATACGTAAGTAGTAACATGTAATCATGTGAAATGTAGGGCGTCCGTATGTAACATAGGTAAGTAGTAACATGTAATCATGTGACATGTATGTGACATAGGTAAGTAGTAACATGTAATCATGTGACATGTATGTGACATAGGTAAGTAGTAACATGTAATCATGTGACATGGAGGCCGTCTGTATGTGACATGGGTAAGTAGTAACATGTAATCTGTGACATGGAGGGCGTCTGTATGTGACATAGGTAAGTAGTAACATGTAATCATGTGACATGGAGGGCGTCCGTATGTGACATAGGTAAGTAGTAACATGTAATCATGTGACATGGAGGCCGTCCGTATGTGACATAGGTAAGTAGTAACATGTAATCTGTGACATGTAGGGCGTCCGTATGTGACATATGTAAGTAGTAACATGTAATCTGTGACATGTAGGGCGTCCGTATGTGACATATGTAAGTAGTAACATGTAATCATGTGACATGGAGGCCGTCCGTATGTGACATAGGTAAGTAGTAACATGTAATCATGTGACATGGAGGGCGTCCGTATGTGACATATGTAAGTAGTAACATGTAATCATGTGACATGTAGGGCGTCCGTATGTGACATAGGTAAGTAGTAACATGTAATCTGTGACATGTAGGGCGTCCGTATGTGACATAGGTAAGTAGTAACATGTAATCATGTGACATGTATGTGACATAGGTAAGTAGTAACATGTAATCATGTGACATGGAGGCCGTCTGTATGTGACATAGGTAAGTAGTAACATGTAATCTGTGACATGGAGGCCGTCTGTATGTGACATAGGTAAGTAGTAACATGTAATCTGTGACATGGAGGGCGTCTGTATGTGACATAGGTAAGTAGTAACATGTAATCATGTGACATAGGCAAGTAGTAACATGTAATCATGTGACATGGAGGGCGTCCGTATGTGACATAGGTAAGTAGTAACATGTAATCATGTGACATGGAGGCCGTCCGTATGTGACATAGGTAAGTAGTAACATGTAATCATGTGACATGGAGGGCGTCCGTATGTGACATAGGTAAGTAGTAACATGTAATCTGTGACATGTAGGGCGTCCGTATGTGACATAGGTAAGTAGTAACATGTAATCTGTGACATGTAGGGCGTCCGTATGTGACATATGTAAGTAGTAACATGTAATCATGTGACATGGAGGCCGTCCGTATGTGACATAGGTAAGTAGTAACATGTAATCATGTGACATGGAGGCCGTCTGTATGTGACATAGGTTAGTAGTAACATGTAATCATGTGACATAGGCAAGTAGTAACATGTAATCATGTGACATGGAGGGCGTCCGTATGTGACATAGGTAAGTAGTAACATGTAATCATGTGACATGGAGGCCGTCCGTATGTGACATAGGTAAGTAGTAACATGTAATCATGTGACATGGAGGGCGTCCGTATGTGACATAGGTAAGTAGTAACATGTAATCTGTGACATGTAGGGCGTCCGTATGTGACATAGGTAAGTAGTAACATGTAATCTGTGACATGTAGGGCGTCCGTATGTGACATATGTAAGTAGTAACATGTAATCATGTGACATGGAGGCCGTCCGTATGTGACATAGGTAAGTAGTAACATGTAATCATGTGACATGGAGGTCGTCTGTATGTGACATAGGTTAGTAGTAACATGTAATCATGTGACATGTATGTGACATAGGTAAGTAGTAACATGTAATCATGTGACATGTATGTGACATAGGTAAGTAGTAACATGTAATCATGTGACATGTATGTGACATAGGTAAGTAGTAACATGTAATCATGTGACATGGAGGCCGTCCGTATGTGACATAGGTAAGTAGTAACATGTAAGCATGTGACATGGAGGCCGTATGAATGCGACATATGTAAGTAGTAACATGTAATCATGTGACATGGAGGCCGTCTGTATGTGACATATGTAAGTAGTAACATGTAATCATGTGACATGTAGGGCGTCCGTATGTAACATACGTAAGTAGTAACATGTAATCATGTGAAATGTAGGGCGTCCGTATGTAACATACGTAAGTAGTAACATGTAATCATGTGAAATGTAGGGCGTCCGTATGTAACATACGTAAGTAGTAATATGTAATCATGTGACATGGAGGCCGTCCGTATGTAACATACGTAAGTAGTAACATGTAATCTGTGACATGTAGGGCGTCCGTATGTGACATATGTAAGTAGTAACATGTAATCTGTGACATGTAGGGCGTCCGTATGTGACATAGGTAAGTAGTAACATGTAGGGCGTCCGTATGTGACATAGGTAAGTAGTAACATGTAATCATGTGACATGTATGTGACATAGGTAAGTAGTAACATGTAATCATGTGACATGTATGTGACATAGTAAGTAGTAACATGTAATCATGTGACATGGAGGCCGTCCGTATGTGACATAGGTAAGTAGTAACATGTAATCATGTGACATGTATGTGACATAGGTAAGTAGTAACATGTAATCATGTGACATGGAGGCCGTCTGTATGTGACATAGGTAAGTAGTAACATGTAATCTGTGACATGGAGGCCGTCTGTATGTGACATAGGTAAGTAGTAACATGTAATCTGTGACATGGAGGGCGTCTGTATGTGACATAGGTAAGTAGTAACATGTAATCATGTGACATAGGCAAGTAGTAACATGTAATCATGTGACATGGAGGGCGTCCGTATGTGACATAGGTAAGTAGTAACATGTAATCTGTGACATGGAGGCCGTCTGTATGTGACATAGGTAAGTAGTAACATGTAATCTGTGACATGGAGGGCCTCTGTGTGTGACATAGGTAAGTAGTAACATGTAATCAAGTGACATAGGTAAGTAGTAACATGTAATCATGTGACATGGAGGGCGTCCGTATGTGACATAGGCAAGTAGTAACATGTAATCATGTGACATGGAGGCCATCTGTATGTGACATATGTAAGTAGTAACATGTAATCATGTGACATGTAGGGCGTCCGTATGTAACATACGTAAGTAGTAACATGTAATCATGTGACATGTAGGGCGTCCGTATGCAACATACGTAAGTAGTAACATGTAATCATGTGACATGTATGTGACATAGTAAGTAGTAACATGTAATCATGTGACATGGAGGCCGTCCGTATGTGACATAGGTAAGTAGTAACATGTAATCATGTGACATGTATGTGACATAGGTAAGTAGTAACATGTAATCATGTGACATGTATGTGACATAGGTAAGTAGTAACATGTAATCATGTGACATGGAGGCCGTCTGTATGTGACATAGGTAAGTAGTAACATGTAATCTGTGACATGGAGGGCGTCTGTATGTGACATAGGTAAGTAGTAACATGTAATCATGTGACATGGAGGGCGTCCGTATGTGACATAGGTAAGTAGTAACATGTAATCATGTGACATGGAGGCCGTCCGTATGTGACATAGGTAAGTAGTAACATGTAATCTGTGACATGTAGGGCGTCCGTATGTGACATATGTAAGTAGTAACATGTAATCTGTGACATGTAGGGCGTCCGTATGTGACATATGTAAGTAGTAACATGTAATCATGTGACATGGAGGGCGTCCGTATGTGACATAGGTAAGTAGTAACATGTAATCTGTGACATGTAGGGCGTCCGTATGTGACATAGGTAAGTAGTAACATGTAATCATGTGACATGTATGTGACATAGTAAGTAGTAACATGTAATCATGTGACATGGAGGCCGTCCGTATGTGACATAGGTAAGTAGTAACATGTAATCATGTGACATGTATGTGACATAGGTAAGTAGTAACATGTAATCATGTGACATGGAGGCCGTCTGTATGTGACATAGGTAAGTAGTAACATGTAATCTGTGACATGGAGGCCGTCTGTATGTGACATAGGTAAGTAGTAACATGTAATCTGTGACATGGAGGGCGTCTGTATGTGACATAGGTAAGTAGTAACATGTAATCATGTGACATAGGCAAGTAGTAACATGTAATCATGTGACATGGAGGGCGTCCGTATGTGACATAGGTAAGTAGTAACATGTAATCATGTGACATGGAGGCCGTCCGTATGTGACATAGGTAAGTAGTAACATGTAATCATGTGACATGGAGGGCGTCCGTATGTGACATAGGTAAGTAGTAACATGTAATCTGTGACATGTAGGGCGTCCGTATGTGACATAGGTAAGTAGTAACATGTAATCTGTGACATGTAGGGCGTCCGTATGTGACATATGTAAGTAGTAACATGTAATCATGTGACATGGAGGCCGTCCGTATGTGACATAGGTAAGTAGTAACATGTAATCATGTGACATGGAGGCCGTCTGTATGTGACATAGGTTAGTAGTAACATGTAATCATGTGACATGGAGGCCGTCTGTATGTGACATACGTAAGTAGTAACATGTAATCATGTGAAATGTAGGGCGTCCGTATGTAACATAGGTAAGTAGTAACATGTAATCATGTGACATGTATGTAACATAGGTAAGTAGTAACATGTAATCATGTGACATGTATGTGACATAGGTAAGTAGTAACATGTAATCATGTGACATGGAGGCCGTCTGTATGTGACATAGGTAAGTAGTAACATGTAATCTGTGACATGGAGGGCGTCTGTATGTGACATAGGTAAGTAGTAACATGTAATCATGTGACATGGAGGGCGTCCGTATGTGACATAGGTAAGTAGTAACATGTAATCATGTGACATGGAGGCCGTCCGTATGTGACATAGGTAAGTAGTAACATGTAATCTGTGACATGTAGGGCGTCCGTATGTGACATATGTAAGTAGTAACATGTAATCTGTGACATGTAGGGCGTCCGTATGTGACATATGTAAGTAGTAACATGTAATCATGTGACATGGAGGCCGTCCGTATGTGACATAGGAAAGTAGTAACATGTAATCATGTGACATGGAGGGCGTCCGTATGTGACATATGTAAGTAGTAACATGTAATCATGTGACATGTAGGGCGTCCGTATGTGACATAGGTAAGTAGTAACATGTAATCTGTGACATGTAGGGCGTCCGTATGTGACATAGGTAAGTAGTAACATGTAATCATGTGACATGTATGTGACATAGTAAGTAGTAACATGTAATCATGTGACATGGAGGCCGTCCGTATGTGACATAGGTAAGTAGTAACATGTAATCATGTGACATGTATGTGACATAGGTAAGTAGTAACATGTAATCATGTGACATGTATGTGACATAGGTAAGTAGTAACATGTAATCATGTGACATGGAGGCCATCTGTATGTGACATAGGTAAGTAGTAACATGTAATCTGTGACATGGAGGGCGTCTGTATGTGACATAGGTAAGTAGTAACATGTAATCATGTGACATAGGCAAGTAGTAACATGTAATCATGTGACATGGAGGGCGTCCGTATGTGACATAGGTAAGTAGTAACATGTAATCATGTGACATGGAGGCCGTCCGTATGTGACATAGGTAAGTAGTAACATGTAATCATGTGACATGGAGGGCGTCCGTATGTGACATAGGTAAGTAGTAACATGTAATCTGTGACATGTAGGGCGTCCGTATGTGACATAGGTAAGTAGTAACATGTAATCTGTGACATGTAGGGCGTCCGTATGTGACATATGTAAGTAGTAACATGTAATCATGTGACATGGAGGCCGTCCGTATGTGACATAGGTAAGTAGTAACATGTAATCATGTGACATGGAGGCCGTCTGTATGTGACATAGGTTAGTAGTAACATGTAATCATGTGACATGTATGTGACATAGGTAAGTAGTAACATGTAATCATGTGACATGTATGTGACATAGGTAAGTAGTAACATGTAATCATGTGACATGTATGTGACATAGGTAAATAGTAACATGTAATCATGTGACATGGAGGCCGTATGAATGCGACATATGTAAGTAGTAACATGTAATCATGTGACATGGAGGCCGTCTGTATGTGACATATGTAAGTAGTAACATGTAATCATGTGACATGTAGGGCGTCCGTATGTAACATACGTAAGTAGTAACATGTAATCATGTGAAATGTAGGGCGTCCGTATGTAACATACGTAAGTAGTAACATGTAATCATGTGAAATGTAGGGCGTCCGTATGTAACATACGTAAGTAGTAATATGTAATCATGTGACATGGAGGCCGTCCGTATGTAACATACGTAAGTAGTAACATGTAATCTGTGACATGTAGGGCGTCCGTATGTGACATATGTAAGTAGTAACATGTAATCTGTGACATGTAGGGCGTCCGTATGTGACATATGTAAGTAGTAACATGTAATCTGTGACATGTAGGGCGTCCGTATGTGACATATGTAAGTAGTAACATGTAATCTGTGACATGTAGGCCGTCCGTATGTGACATACGTAAGTAGTAACATGTAATCATGTGAAATGTAGGGCGTCCGTATGTAACATAGGTAAGTAGTAACATGTAATCATGTGACATGTATGTGACATAGGTAAGTAGTAACATGTAATCATGTGACATGGAGGCCGTCTGTATGTGACATAGGTAAGTAGTAACATGTAATCGTGTGACATGGAGGCCGTCCGTATGTGACATAGGTAAGTAGTAACATGTAATCATGTGACATGTATGTGACATAGGTAAGTAGTAACATGTAATCATGTGACATGTATGTGACATAGGTAAGTAGTAACATGTAATCATGTGACATGGAGGCCGTCTGTATGTGACATAGGTAAGTAGTAACATGTAATCTGTGACATGGAGGGCGTCTGTATGTGACATAGGTAAGTAGTAACATGTAATCGTGTGACATGTATGTGACATAGGTAAGTAGTAACATGTAATCATGTGACATGTATGTGACATAGGTAAGTAGTAACATGTAATCATGTGACATGTATGTGACATAGGTAAGTAGTAACATGTAATCATGTGACATGTATGTGACATAGGTAAGTCGTAACATGTAATCATGTGACATGTATGTGACATAGTAAGTAGTAACATGTAATCATGTGACATGGAGGCCGTCTGTATGTGACATAGGTAAGTAGTAACATGTAATCATGTGACATAGAGGCCGTCTGTATGTGACATAGGTAAGTAGTAACATGTAATCGTGTGACATGGAGGCCGTCCGTATGTGACATAGGTAAGTAGTAACATGTAATCATGTGACATGTATGTGACATAGGTAAGTAGTAACATGTAATCATGTGACATGAAGGCCGTCTGTATGTGACATAGGTAAGTAGTAACATGTAATCTGTGACATGGAGGGCGTCTGTGTGTGACATAGGTAAGTAGTAACATGTAATCATGTGACATAGGTAAGTAGTAACATGTAATCATGTGACATGGAGGGCGTCCGTATGTGACATAGGTAAGTAGTAACATGCAATCATGTGACATGGAGGCCGTCTGTATGTGACATATGTAAGTAGTAACATGTAATCATGTGACATGTAGGGCGTCCGTATGTAACATACGTAAGTAGTAACATGTAATCATGTGACATGTAGGGCGTCCGTATGCAACATACGTAAGTAGTAACATGTAATCATGTGAAATGTAGGGCGTCCGTATGTAACATACGTAAGTAGTAACATGTAATCATGTGACATGTATGTGACATAGGTAAGTAGTAACATGTAATCATGTGACATGTATGTGACATAGGTAAGTAGTAACATGTAATCATGTGACATGTATGTGACATAGTAAGTAGTAACATGTAATCATGTGACATGGAGGCCGTCCGTATGTGACATAGGTAAGTAGTAACATGTAATCATGTGACATGTATGTGACATAGGTAAGTAGTAACATGTAATCATGTGACATGTATGTGACATAGGTAAGTAGTAACATGTAATCATGTGACATGGAGGCCGTCTGTATGTGACATAGGTAAGTAGTAACATGTAATCATGTGACATGGAGGGCGTCTGTATGTGACATAGGTAAGTAGTAACATGTAATCATGTGACATAGGTAAGTAGTAACATGTAATCATGTGACATGGAGGGCGTCCGTATGTGACATAGGTAAGTAGTAACATGTAATCATGTGACATGGAGGCCGTCCGTATGTGACATAGGTAAGTAGTAACATGTAATCTGTGACATGTAGGGCGTCCGTATGTGACATATGTAAGTAGTAACATGTAATCTGTGACATGTAGGGCGTCCGTATGTGACATATGTAAGTAGTAACATGTAATCATGTGACATGGAGGCCGTCCGTATGTGACATAGGTAAGTAGTAACATGTAATCATGTGACATGGAGGGCGTCCGTATGTGACATATGTAAGTAGTAACATGTAATCTGTGACATGTAGGGCGTCCGTATGTGACATATGTAAGTAGTAACATGTAATCATGTGACATGGAGGCCGTCCGTATGTGACATAGGTAAGTAGTAACATGTAATCATGTGACATGGAGGCCGTCCGTATGTGACATAGGTAAGTAGTAACATGTAATCTGTGACATGTAGGGCGTCCGTATGTGACATATGTAAGTAGTAACATGTAATCTGTGACATGTAGGGCGTCCGTATGTGACATATGTAAGTAGTAACATGTAATCATGTGACATGGAGGCCGTCCGTATGTGACATAGGTAAGTAGTAACATGTAATCATGTGACATGGAGGCCGTCCGTATGTGACATAGGTAAGTAGTAACATGTAATCTGTGACATGTAGGGCGTCCGTATGTGACATAGGTAAGTAGTAACATGTAATCATGTGACATGGAGGCCGTCTGTATGTGACATACGTAAGTAGTAACATGTAATCATGTGAAATGTAGGGCGTCCGTATGTAACATAGGTAAGTAGTAACATGTAATCATGTGACATGTATGTGACATAGGTAAGTAGTAACATGTAATCATGTGACATGTATGTGACATAGGTAAGTAGTAACATGTAATCATGTGACATGGAGGCCGTCTGTATGTGACATAGGTAAGTAGTAACATGTAATCTGTGACATGGAGGGCGTCTGTATGTGACATAGGTAAGTAGTAACATGTAATCATGTGACATGGAGGGCGTCCGTATGTGACATATGTAAGTAGTAACATGTAATCATGTGACATGGAGGCCGTCCGTATGTGACATAGGTAAGTAGTAACATGTAATCATGTGACATGGAGGGCGTCCGTATGTGACATATGTAAGTAGTAACATGTAATCATGTGACATGTAGGGCGTCCGTATGTGACATATGTAAGTAGTAACATGTAATCATGTGACATGTAGGGCGTCCGTATGTGACATAGGTAAGTAGTAACATGTAATCTGTGACATGTAGGGCGTCCGTATGTGACATAGGTAAGTAGTAACATGTAATCATGTGACATGTATGTGACATAGTAAGTAGTAACATGTAATCATGTGACATGGAGGCCGTCCGTATGTGACATAGGTAAGTAGTAACATGTAATCATGTGACATGTATGTGACATAGGTAAGTAGTAACATGTAATCATGTGACATGTATGTGACATAGGTAAGTAGTAACATGTAATCATGTGACATGGAGGCCGTCTGTATGTGACATAGGTAAGTAGTAACATGTAATCTGTGACATGGAGGGCGTCTGTATGTGACATAGGTAAGTAGTAACATGTAATCATGTGACATGGAGGGCGTCCGTATGTGACATATGTAAGTAGTAACATGTAATCATGTGACATGGAGGCCGTCCGTATGTGACATAGGTAAGTAGTAACATGTAATCATGTGACATGGAGGGCGTCCGTATGTGACATATGTAAGTAGTAACATGTAATCATGTGACATGTAGGGCGTCCGTATGTGACATATGTAAGTAGTAACATGTAATCATGTGACATGTAGGGCGTCCGTATGTGACATAGGTAAGTAGTAACATGTAATCTGTGACATGTAGGGCGTCCGTATGTGACATAGGTAAGTAGTAACATGTAATCATGTGACATGTATGTGACATAGTAAGTAGTAACATGTAATCATGTGACATGGAGGCCGTCCGTATGTGACATAGGTAAGTAGTAACATGTAATCATGTGACATGTATGTGACATAGGTAAGTAGTAACATGTAATCATGTGACATGTATGTGACATAGGTAAGTAGTAACATGTAATCATGTGACATGGAGGCCGTCTGTATGTGACATAGGTAAGTAGTAACATGTAATCTGTGACATGGAGGCCGTCTGTATGTGACATAGGTAAGTAGTAACATGTAATCTGTGACATGGAGGGCGTCTGTATGTGACATAGGTAAGTAGTAACATGTAATCATGTGACATAGGCAAGTAGTAACATGTAATCATGTGACATGGAGGGCGTCCGTATGTGACATAGGTAAGTAGTAACATGTAATCATGTGACATGGAGGCCGTCCGTATGTGACATAGGTAAGTAGTAACATGTAATCATGTGACATGGAGGGCGTCCGTATGTGACATAGGTAAGTAGTAACATGTAATCTGTGACATGTAGGGCGTCCGTATGTGACATAGGTAAGTAGTAACATGTAATCTGTGACATGTAGGGCGTCCGTATGTGACATATGTAAGTAGTAACATGTAATCATGTGACATGGAGGCCGTCCGTATGTGACATAGGTAAGTAGTAACATGTAATCATGTGACATGGAGGCCGTCTGTATGTGACATAGGTTAGTAGTAACATGTAATCATGTGACATGTATGTGACATAGGTAAGTAGTAACATGTAATCATGTGACATGTATGTGACATAGGTAAGTAGTAACATGTAATCATGTGACATGTATGTGACATAGGTAAGTAGTAACATGTAATCATGTGACATGGAGGCCGTCCGTATGTGACATAGGTAAGTAGTAACATGTAAGCATGTGACATGGAGGCCGTATGAATGCGACATATGTAAGTAGTAACATGTAATCATGTGACATGGAGGCCGTCTGTATGTGACATATGTAAGTAGTAACATGTAATCATGTGACATGTAGGGCGTCCGTATGTAACATACGTAAGTAGTAACATGTAATCATGTGAAATGTAGGGCGTCCGTATGTAACATACGTAAGTAGTAACATGTAATCATGTGAAATGTAGGGCGTCCGTATGTAACATACGTAAGTAGTAATATGTAATCATGTGACATGGAGGCCGTCCGTATGTAACATACGTAAGTAGTAACATGTAATCTGTGACATGTAGGGCGTCCGTATGTGACATATGTAAGTAGTAACATGTAATCTGTGACATGTAGGGCGTCCGTATGTGACATATGTAAGTAGTAACATGTAATCATGTGACATGTATGTGACATAGGTAAGTAGTAACATGTAATCATGTGACATGTATGTGACATAGGTAAGTAGTAACATGTAATCATGTGACATGGAGGCCGTCTGTATGTGACATAGGTAAGTAGTAACATGTAATCTGTGACATGTAGGGCGTCTATACGTGACATAAGTAGTAACATGTAATCATCTGACATAGGTAAGTAGTAACATGTAATCATGTGACATGTATGTGACATAGGTAAATAGTAACATGTAATCATGTGACATGTATGTGACATGGGTAAGTAGTAACATGTAATCATGTGACATGTATGTGACATAGGTAAGTAGTAACATGTAATCATGTGACATGGAGGCCGTCTGTATGTGACATAGGTAAGTAGTAACATGTAATCATGTGACATGGAGGCCGTCTGTATGTGACATAGGTAAGTAGTAACATGTAATCATGTGACATGTATGTGACATAGGTAAGTAGTAACATGTAATCATGTGACATGGAGGCCGTCCGTATGTGACATAGGTAAGTAGTAACATGTAATCATGTGACATGTATGTAACATAGGTAAGTAGTAACATGTAATCATGTGACATGTATGTGACATAGGTAAGTTGTAACATGTAATCATGTGACATGGGGGGGCGTCCGTATGTAACATAGGTAAGTAGTAACATGTAATCATGTGACATGGGGGGCGTCCGTATGTGACATAGGTAAGTAGTAACATGTAATCATGTGACATGGAGGCCGTCTATATGTGACATAGGTAAGTAGTAACATGTAATCATGCGACATGTAGGGCGTCTGTATGTGACATAGGTAAGTAGTAACATGTAATCTGTGACATGTATGTGACATAGGTAAGTAGTAACATGTAATCATGTGACATGTATGTGACATAGGTAAGTAGTAACATGTAATCATGTGACATGTATGTGACATAGGTAAGTAGTAACATGTAATCGTGTGACATGTATGTGACATAGGTAAGTAGTAACATGTAATCATGTGACATGTATGTGACATAGGTAAGTAGTAACATGTAATCATGTGACATGTATGTGACATAGGTAAGTAGTAACATGTAATCATGTGACATGTATGTGACATAGGTAAGTCGTAACATGTAATCATGTGACATGTATGTGACATAGTAAGTAGTAACATGTAATCATGTGACATGGAGGCCGTCTGTATGTGACATAGGTAAGTAGTAACATGTAATCATGTGACATGTATGTGACATAGGTAAGTAGTAACATGTAATCATGTGACATAGAGGCCGTCTGTATGTGACATAGGTAAGTAGTAACATGTAATCGTGTGACATGGAGGCCGTCCGTATGTGACATAGGTAAGTAGTAACATGTAATCATGTGACATGTATGTGACATAGGTAAGTAGTAACATGTAATCATGTGACATGAAGGCCGTCTGTATGTGACATAGGTAAGTAGTAACATGTAATCTGTGACATGGAGGGCGTCTGTGTGTGACATAGGTAAGTAGTAACATGTAATCATGTGACATAGGTAAGTAGTAACATGCAATCATGTGACATGGAGGCCGTCTGTATGTGACATATGTAAGTAGTAACATGTAATCATGTGACATGTAGGGCGTCCGTATGTAACATACGTAAGTAGTAACATGTAATCATGTGACATGTAGGGCGTCCGTATGCAACATACGTAAGTAGTAACATGTAATCATGTGAAATGTAGGGCGTCCGTATGTAACATACGTAAGTAGTAACATGTAATCATGTGACATGTATGTGACATAGGTAAGTAGTAACATGTAATCATGTGACATGTATGTGACATAGGTAAGTAGTAACATGTAATCATGTGACATGGAGGCCGTCCGTATGTGACATAGGTAAGTAGTAACATGTAATCATGTGACATGTATGTGATATAGGTAAGTAGTAACATGTAATCATGTGACATGTATGTGACATAGGTAAGTAGTAACATGTAATCATGTGACATGTATGTGACATAGGTAAGTAGTAACATGTAATCATGTGACATGGAGGCCGTCTGTATGTGACATAGGTAAGTAGTAACATGTAATCTGTGACATGGAGGGCGTCTGTATGTGACATAGGTAAGTAGTAACATGTAATCATGTGACATAGGTAAGTAGTAACATGTAATCATGTGACATGGAGGGCGTCCGTATGTGACATAGGTAAGTAGTAACATGTAATCATGTGACATGGAGGCCGTCCGTATGTGACATAGGTAAGTAGTAACATGTAATCTGTGACATGTAGGGCGTCCGTATGTGACATATGTAAGTAGTAACATGTAATCTGTGACATGTAGGGCGTCCGTATGTGACATATGTAAGTAGTAACATGTAATCATGTGACATGGAGGCCGTCCGTATGTGACATAGGTAAGTAGTAACATGTAATCATGTGACATGGAGGGCGTCCGTATGTGACATATGTAAGTAGTAACATGTAATCATGTGACATGTAGGGCGTCCGTATGTGACATAGGTAAGTAGTAACATGTAATCTGTGACATGTAGGGCGTCCGTATGTGACATAGGTAAGTAGTAACATGTAATCATGTGACATGTATGTGACATAGGTAAGTAGTAACATGTAATCATGTGACATGTATGTGACATAGTAAGTAGTAACATGTAATCATGTGACATGGAGGCCGTCCGTATGTGACATAGGTAAGTAGTAACATGTAATCATGTGACATGTATGTGACATAGTTAAGTAGTAACATGTAATCATGTGACATGTATGTGACATAGGTAAGTAGTAACATGTAATCATGTGACATGGAGGCCGTCTGTATGTGACATAGGTAAGTAGTAACATGTAATCTGTGACATGGAGGCCGTCTGTATGTGACATAGGTAAGTAGTAACATGTAATCTGTGACATGGAGGGCGTCTGTATGTGACATAGGTAAGTAGTAACATGTAATCATGTGACATAGGTAAGTAGTAACATGTAATCATGTGACATGGAGGGCGTCCGTATGTGACATAGGTAAGTAGTAACATGTAATCATGTGACATGGAGGCCGTCCGTATGTGACATAGGTAAGTAGTAACATGTAATCTGTGACATGTAGGGCGTCCGTATGTGACATATGTAAGTAGTAACATGTAATCTGTGACATGTAGGGCGTCCGTATGTGACATATGTAAGTAGTAACATGTAATCATGTGACATGGAGGCCGTCCGTATGTGACATAGGTAAGTAGTAACATGTAATCATGTGACATGGAGGGCGTCCGTATGTGACATATGTAAGTAGTAACATGTAATCATGTGACATGGAGGGCGTCCGTATGTGACATAGGTAAGTAGTAACATGTAATCTGTGACATGTAGGGCGTCCGTATGTGACATATGTAAGTAGTAACATGTAATCATGTGACATGGAGGCCGTCCGTATGTGACATAGGTAAGTAGTAACATGTAATCATGTGACATGGAGGCCGTCTGTATGTGACATAGGTTAGTAGTAACATGTAATCATGTGACATGTATGTGACATAGGTAAGTAGTAACATGTAATCATGTGACATGTATGTGACATAGGTAAGTAGTAACATGTAATCATGTGACATGTATGTGACATAGGCAAGTAGTAACATGTAATCATGTGACATGGAGGCCGTCCGTATGTGACATAGGTAAGTAGTAACATGTAATCATGTGACATGGAGGCCGTATGAATGCGACATATGTAAGTAGTAACATGTAATCATGTGACATGGAGGCCGTCTGTATGTGACATATGTAAGTAGTAACATGTAATCATGTGACATGTAGGGCGTCCGTATGCAACATACGTAAGTAGTAACATGTAATCATGTGAAATGTAGGGCGTCCGTATGTAACATACGTAAGTAGTAATATGTAATCATGTGACATGGAGGCCGTCCGTATGTAACATACGTAAGTAGTAACATGTAATCTGTGACATGTAGGGCGTCCGTATGTGACATATGTAAGTATTAACATGTAATCTGTGACATGTAGGGCGTCTATACGTGACATAAGTAGTAACATGTAATCATGTGACATAGGTAAGTAGTAACATGTAATCATGTGACATGTATGTGACATAGGTAAATAGTAACATGTAATCATGTGACATGTATGTGACATGGGTAAGTAGTAACATGTAATCATGTGACATGTATGTGACATGGGTAAGTAGTAACATGTAATCATGTGACATGTATGTGACATGGGTAAGTAGTAACATGTAATCATGTGACATGGAGGCCGTCTGTATGTGACATAGGTAAGTAGTAACATGTAATCATGTGACATGTATGTGACATAGGTAAGTAGTAACATGTAATCATGTGACATGGAGGCCGTCTGTATGTGACATAGGTAAGTAGTAACATGTAATCATGTGACATGTATGTGACATAGGTAAGTAGTAACATGTAATCATGTGACATGGAGGCCGTCCGTATGTGACATAGGTAAGTAGTAACATGTAATCATGTGACATGTATGTAACATAGGTAAGTAGTAACATGTAATCATGTGACATGTATGTGACATAGGTAAGTAGTAACATGTAATCATGTGACATGGGGGGCGTCCGTATGTAACATAGGTAAGTAGTAACATGTAATCATGTGACATGGGGGGCGTCCGTATGTGACATAGGTAAGTAGTAACATGTAATCATGTGACATGGAGGCCGTCTGTATGTGACATAGGTAAGTAGTAACATGTAATCATGTGACATGTAGGCCGTCTGTATGTGACATAGGTAAGTAGTAACATGTAATCATGCGACATGTAGGGCATCCATGTGACATAGGTAAGTAGTAACATGTAATCTGTGACATGTATGTGACATAGGTAAGTAGTAACATGTAATCATGTGACATGTATGGCGTCCATGTGACATAGGTAAGTAGTAACATGTAATCATGTGACATGGAGGCCGTCTGTATGTGACATATGTAAGTAGTAACATGTAATCATGTGACATGTAGGGCGTCCGTATGTAACATACGTAAGTAGTAACATGTAATCATGTGACATGTAGGGCGTCCGTATGCAACATACGTAAGTAGTAACATGTAATCATGTGAAATGTAGGGCGTCCGTATGTAACATACGTAAGTAGTAACATGTAATCATGTGACATGTATGTGACATAGGTAAGTAGTAACATGTAATCATGTGACATGTATGTGACATAGGTAAGTAGTAACATGTAATCATGTGACATGTATGTGACATAGTAAGTAGTAACATGTAATCATGTGACATGGAGGCCGTCCGTATGTGACATAGGTAAGTAGTAACATGTAATCATGTGACATAGGTAAGTAGTAACATGTAATCATGTGACATGTATGTGACATAGGTAAGTAGTAACATGTAATCTGTGACATGGAGGGCGTCTGTATGTGACATAGGTAAGTAGTAACATGTAATCATGTGACATAGGTAAGTAGTAACATGTAATCTGTGACATGTAGGGCGTCCGTATGTGACATATGTAAGTAGTAACATGTAATCATGTGACATGGAGGCCGTCCGTATGTGACATAGGTAAGTAGTAACATGTAATCATGTGACATGGAGGGCGTCCGTATGTGACATATGTAAGTAGTAACATGTAATCATGTGACATGTAGGGCGTCCGTATGTGACATAGGTAAGTAGTAACATGTAATCTGTGACATGTAGGGAGTCCGTATGTGACATAGGTAAGTAGTAACATGTAATCATGTGACATGTATGTGACATAGGTAAGTAGTAACATGTAATCATGTGACATGTATGTGACATAGTAAGTAGTAACATGTAATCATGTGACATGGAGACCGTCCGTATGTGACATAGGTAAGTAGTAACATGTAATCATGTGACATGGAGGGCGTCTGTATGTGACATAGGTAAGTAGTAACATGTAATCATGTGACATAGGTAAGTAGTAACATGTAATCATGTGACATGGAGGGCGTCCGTATGTGACATAGGTAAGTAGTAACATGTAATCATGTGACATGGAGGCCGTCCGTATGTGACATAGGTAAGTAGTAACATGTAATCTGTGACATGTAGGGCGTCCGTATGTGACATATGTAAGTAGTAACATGTAATCTGTGACATGTAGGGCGTCCGTATGTGACATATGTAAGTAGTAACATGTAATCATGTGACATGGAGGCCGTCCGTATGTGACATAGGTAAGTAGTAACATGTAATCATGTGACATGGAGGGCGTCCGTATGTGACATATGTAAGTAGTAACATGTAATCATGTGACATGGAGGACGTCCGTATGTGACATAGGTAAGTAGTAACATGTAATCTGTGACATGTAGGGCGTCCGTATGTGACATATGTAAGTAGTAACATGTAATCATGTGACATGGAGGCCGTCCGTATGTGACATAGGTAAGTAGTAACATGTAATCATGTGACATGTATGTGACATAGGTAAGTAGTAACATGTAATCATGTGACATAGGTAAGTAGTAACATGTAATCATGTGACATGTATGTGACATAGGTAAGTAGTAACATGTAATCATGTGACATGGAGGCCGTCCGTATGTGACATAGGTAAGTAGTAACATGTAATCATGTGACATGGAGGCCGTATGAATGCGACATATGTAAGTAGTAACATGTAATCATGTGACATGGAGGCCGTCTGTATGTGACATATGTAAGTAGTAACATGTAATCATGTGACATGTAGGGCGTCCGTATGCAACATACGTAAGTAGTAACATGTAATCATGTGAAATGTAGGGCGTCCGTATGTAACATACGTAAGTAGTAACATGTAAACATGTGAAATGTAGGGCGTCCGTATGTAACATACGTAAGTAGTAATATGTAATCATGTGACATGGAGGCCGTCCGTATGTAACATACGTAAGTAGTAACATGTAATCTGTGACATGTAGGGCGTCTATACGTGACATAAGTAGTAACATGTAATCATGTGACATAGGTAAGTAGTAACATGTAATCATGTGACATGTATGTGACATAGGTAAATAGTAACATGTAATCATGTGACATGTATGTGACATGGGTAAGTAGTAACATGTAATCATGTGACATGTATGTGACATAGGTAAGTAGTAACATGTAATCATGTGACATGTATGTGACATAGGTAAGTAGTAACATGTAATCATGTGACATGGAGGCCGTCTGTATGTGACATAGGTAAGTAGTAACATGTAATCATGTGACATGTATGTGACATAGGTAAGTAGTAACATGTAATCATGTGACATGGAGGCCGTCCGTATGTGACATAGGTAAGTAGTAACATGTAATCATGTGACATGTATGTAACATAGGTAAGTAGTAACATGTAATCATGTGACATGTATGTGACATAGGTAAGTAGTAACATGTAATCATGTGACATGGGGGGCGTCCGTATGTAACATAGGTAAGTAGTAACATGTAATCATGTGACATGGGGGGCGTCCGTATGTGACATAGGTAAGTAGTAACATGTAATCATGTGACATGGAGGCCGTCTGTATGTGACATAGGTAAGTAGTAACATGTAATCATGTGACATGTAGGCCGTCTGTATGTGACATAGGTAAGTAGTAACATGTAATCATGCGACATGTAGGGCGTCTGTATGTGACATAGGTAAGTAGTAACATGTAATCTGTGACATGTATGTGACATAGGTAAGTAGTAACATGTAATCATGTGACATGGAGGCCGTCTGTATGTGACATAGGTAAGTAGTAACATGTAATCATGTGACATGTATGTGACATAGGTAAGTAGTAACATGTAATCTGTGACATGTATGTGACATAGGCAAGTAGTAACATGTAATCATGTGACATGAAGGCCGTCTGTATGTAACATAGGTAAGTAGTAACATGTAATCATGTGACATGTATGTGACATAGGTAAGTAGTAACATGTAATCATGTGACATGGAGGGCGTCCGTATGTGACATAGGTAAGTACTTACATATAATCATGTGACATGGAGGCCGTCTGTATGTGACATAGGTAAGTAGTAACATGTAATCATGTGACATGGAGGCCGTCTGTATGTGACATAGGTAAGTAGTAACATGTAATCATGTGACATGGAGGCCGTCTGTATGTGACATAGGTAAGTAGTAACATGTAATCATGTGACATGGAGGCCGTCTGTATGTAACATAGGTAAGTAGTAACATGTAATCATGTGACATGTAGGGCGTCTGTATGTGACATAGGTAAGTAGTAACATGTAATCTTTGACATGTGACATAGGTAAGTAGTAACATGTAATCATGTGACATGTAGGGCGTCCGTATGTGACATAGGTAAGTAGTAACATGTAATCTGTGACATGTATGTGACATAGGTAAGTAGTAACATGTAATCATGTGACATGGAGGCGGTCTGTATGTGACATAGGTAAGTAGTAACATGTAATCATGTGACATGTAGGCCGTCTGTATGTGACATAGGTAAGTAGTAACATGTAATCTGTGACATGTAGGCCGTCTGTATGTGACATAGGTAAGTAGTGTACCAGTTCTATAGATAACCCATCTGTAATCCCATAGGATCCTTAATCCTTGGTTGGATCTCAAGGACTCGGATCTCCCCTCCCAGTCCCCATATAGACCAGTGTAGATCAGTGTTTCCATAGCCCAGTCCTCGGGACCCCCTAACAGGGCAGGTTTTCTAGGTGACCAGTGACCTAATAATATCACCTGTGGATCTGTTACATTGTCAGTCAGTAATGAGTTTACCACTATTAGGGGTCCCTGAGGACTGGATTTGGGAAACACTGGTATAGACTATAGATAAGACCTGGCCAACCTGTGGCTCTACGGTGTTGTTAACTATAAGTTCCAGCATGCCCTGCCAACTATCGGTTGGCTATCTACTAGTAAAGCATGCTGGGGCTTGTAGTTTCACAACACCTGGAGAGCCGCAGGTTGGCCAAGCCGGCTATAGACAGGAGGTAACACTGTAATACTGCAGAGTGATTGTACTATTACACAAAGACAACATAAGTCTAATTAGGACTGAAGGACACAAAAACGCTGAGGCTGGGCCAGACAAGCACTTGAGAGGGGGGTAAAGGAGGAAACAGGGGAAGGGGTTAGGTAGATCAGGTGTGAAATAGAGGAGGAGCTGGTTAGGAGGGAGCCAATGAAAGAAGAGAGAGTACTAGACATGGCCTGAAAGGATTACAGAGGTTTAAATTAAGGGAATCCTGGAGTCGAGAGTAAAATTGTTTTTCAGAATTCCCACCCACGTCACAAGTGGGTTAGAAGCAGGGACGGATTAAGGGAATGGAGGCCCCCTGGGCTAAGGGGGTCTCCATTCCCCCGTGAGGGCGCACCAGCCCTCCCCGGCACTTACCTCCTTCTCCAGCGCGCTGTACGCTCTTTACTGAGGAGATCTCGTGAGAGTGAGACTCACGAGATCTCCTCAGTAAGGAGACTACAGCGCGCCGGGGAAGTACTGCAGTGAAAGTGCTCAGCAGCACTGATCGCGCCGGGGGCGCCCCCACCCCCCGACCGATCAATACTGCTGCTGAGCACTTTCAAGGGCCCCCTGGATGCATGAGGCCCCTGGGCTGTAGCCCAGTTAGCCCTATGGTTAATCCAGCCCTGGTTATAAGTTGTATGGGATGCGAACAGGTTTTATTTGCAGACGAGGTACCGCAAGGTGGAAACGCACTGCAGTAAGTGGCCACTGGGGGGTGCAAGTGGCCCCGTTGAGATGCTCAAAACCAGCCTTGTAAGAAGCCAGGGTAAGAGGGGGAAAGGGATCCCCAGGCCTGGAGGCACCAGGGGACACTGAGGGCCCCCTCTTATTGATTGTGATAATTACAGCTATGGCTAAAGCAGATGGATGTTGGGTATTTTTACCATATTTCAAAAGATTGATTTTAAAATAAAGCTGTGACCTCTCAAATCTCATGTCTTTATTTCAAGGAAAAGGGGAGTTGGGTAGTAAGAAAGGGGGCATCAGCAATTAGATAGCGTAGACGTTACACCACATTGACATAAGACAACAAATACAACAAACACATACATTATATAACAAACCATCACCCAGACAGTACAGCATTAAGCTCTTGTCGTGTGGAAACAGCAGAGGATCTGTCAAGCAGTATGACGGAGCAAACAGGTGACATCATAAGTCATGTGCTGCGGGCGATGGTTCATCCATGACTCAGACATAGAAATATACATACACACATACAGACATATAGAGATTGTGTGTGTATAATATATATATATATATATATATATATATATATATATATATATATATATATATATATATATATATATATATATATATATGAGAGAGACAGACAGACAGAGAGACAGACAGACAGACAGACACACAGAGACAGAGACACAGAGACACAGAGACACAGACAGACAGTGGGGGGTATTCAATTGTTAGCGTTAACGCTCTCAAACGAGCGCTCAAAAAATCTTAACGTTAATACGGTAATTACTCGCGGAATTTCAGCTCGCCGCTGAAATTCCGCGAGTAAACTACCGTATTAACGCTTTTTGCGCGCAATATTACCGTATAAATGGTAATATTTTTTGAGCGCTCGTTTTTTTTGCGTTAACGCTAACAATTGAATACCTCCCAGAGAGACAGACAGAGACAGAGAGTCACAGATTATATATAGACAGAAAGAGAAATATACGCGCACACACACAGGTATACATATACACATATAGTCACACAGATAGATATAGAGTATACACATGCCCACATACATGATGTCCTCAGTTTTTATGGGGTGGGCTCATGTGACCTCCCAATTACTCTAGTCCGGGTCATGCTCTTTTGCCCAATGGGGAGCGAGTCCCCAGTAATATGTTCTCTTCGTGTTACTTCCTCTATTATTACCGTGGACCAGTCTGAATCTGCTGCATTATTGAGATGTAACAGTTGATACAGTTACAAATGAACAATTGATTGTTACAATGTAACGAGAGTTCATGTTTTCTGTCCCTATTGCTAAATCTGACGACATCTGGTCAGGTTCATTAATAAGCAGTTTGCTAGTTGTTCTGTCTGTATCACTCTGACAAATTACTACAGATACTCAACAAAACGTCATCACTGTGTGGATCTCAATCTTCTGGGTTACAACTAGGAAATATTAAGAAATGTATTTAAAATAATTATTCTAAAACAACAACACACATTTGTGCTTTTATTAGCGATAGGAACTACAGATGAATGATTCCAGGAGGGCTCTAGCGTTGTGTTTGCATAAAAAGAGGAGTACAAATCACATATAAAACGCCAAGTGTTTGCGCATACATCCATGTGGTTCACATGGGCTGGAGACATTGGCCAGTATTTGGGTGCGTGTTATTGGATGACCATCCTGTGTACCCCTACTAACTGGCTTACAACCTAAGGCGATAGGCACGCAGGATCTCCGAGAGCCCCCAGGAACACGGTAAGGTCAACGCATGGTGTCAGGCAGAGTAGGACTGACACGCTCTGTGGATACCACGGTCACACAGCGCATGATCACTGATACGCTGGGAGCCGGGTGATTGTCGGCTATACCCAGACAGAGAGCTCCTGGGGGCACAGAGAGGGGGGCACATACAGCGCCCACTTGTCACTATCCCAAGGTCTCATTATATACAGTTTACATAGATCTGTGTTTGTGCGTTTAATGATTTGACAACATTGTTATAATCGTATACTGTGTACAGATTTACTTATAATAATACCACAATAATACTATTTACTGACAATACAAATGACAACAAACTGTCACAATTCCTTATGTTGGACCAATTATAAAGAAAACATCACCTACACATAAATAATAACGCACTCCCTACTGTAAATTATAGGATGTCACTGGGGCGTTGTATGTACCCATATTAATGCGTGAGGGTGTAGGCAGAGCCCTTTATACAGGTCACAGGAATAATGTGCGGTAGGTGTGCATTATTATTATCATTGCAGACTGGGACAGTCTGGTCCTTGGTGGTATCTATCCATAGAGTGATTTATGTATTGTACAGAGCTCTCTATATATTGTATAAAGGTCCCCAGAATGTCCCAGGTATTGTATATCGGTGATGACCTCTCTACTGTATATTGGTCACTAGAAAGGTCTCTGCATTGTATAGTGGTCACAAGAATGATCTCTGCATTGTATAGTGGTCACTAGAATGCTCTCTGCATTGTATAGTGGTCACAAGAATGATCTCTGCATTGTATAGTGGTCACAAGAATGATCTCTGCATTGTATAGTGGTCACAAGAATGATCTCTGCATTGTATAGTGGTCACAAGAATGATCTCTGCATTGTATAGTGGTCACAAGAATGATCTCTGCATTGTATAGTGGTCACAAGAATGATCTCTGAATTGTATAGTGGTCACTAGAATGCTCTCTGCATTGTATAGTGGTCACTAGAATGCTCTCTGCATTGTATAGTGGTCACTAGAATGCTCTCTGCATTGTATAGTGGTCACAAGAATGATCTCTGCATTGTATAGTGGTCACAAGAATGATCTCTGCATTGTATAGTGGTCACAAGAATGATCTCTGCATTGTATAGTGGTCACAAGAATGCTCTCTGCATTGTATAGTGGTCACAAGAATGCTCTCTGCATTGTATAGTGGTAACAAGAATGATCTCTGCATTGTATAGTGGTCACAAGAATGATCTCTGCATTGTATAGTGGTCACAAGAATGATCTCTGCATTGTATAGTGGTCACAAGAATGATCTCTGCATTGTATAGTGGTCACAAGAATGATCTCTGAATTGTATAGTGGTCACTAGAATGCTCTCAGCATTAAATACTAGTCCGATAGGGCTGGTAATCTTTATATTTGATTACAGCTCTTTGACATAACAATTTTTCATATATTTGACTGGCTATATAAAATCACGCCTACACATTTCTGTTGCACCACACTTGTCTGTGTTCACCCCCTAGGCCAAATTCTGCCCACCCTCCTGTGGATGCAGGTATACAGGTAACTGATCCCCAACATGTCCTAGTAGCAAATCAGCACTACATGTTTTCTGGATCTCCCCAGAGGAGCACAGGTAGATTAATCGCTGATTAAACCAGTCTGACACAATGCAGAGAATATAAAATGTAAAATGTCTAACAACTCACAGGACGTCATAATAAAACATTTCCATTACAAGTTTATAGGATGTTAACTGGTGACTGACTCTAAAATTAAATTATGCCAAGTACTAAAACTGCCCCTCAGAGGCCACAGATGAAACACCATATTGTGAATAAAAGAGAAAGTGATATATACTAAATAAACTTATTTACACCCATCATCACCCAGTGTGATCACACCACGAAGCAGCGACATACAAAGTGTATTGTTGTCTGTACCAAGCTGACAGTCTGTCATGTGATCCTGACGCTGGCTGACCCCCCATCAGCCCTTCTGCTTCTTTGCCCAGTACTGAGCCCGGAAACTGACTCTTTCTTGTGAGAAATCCCCATGGAACTCTATCTCCGCCCGGCTCCTGGAGGACTCCCAGTAAAACAGATTATTCCCGTGGAAGGCGGTGGATTTTAACGTGTTCATGTCGCGCATCTGGAGAGTATAATATATAGATAAATGTTTAAACTCGGCATTTAGGAGAATTGTCATCAACATATGATTTACAAACATTGTCTTAGTCAAACTTTACTTTATTTAAAAATTGTGCATATTTAGTATATAGAATATTCAGTTCTCTGTAGTATGTGACCGATCCACCTCATGCACAGTGGTAATTAGAGATTTGTAGGTTACAAGTTAAACACTAAACCGAGAAGGTCACGTTCAGCTCCTGATATTAATAAAAGGTTTTGTGTCCCTGTATATAATACATTCAGACCGGTCACATAACGCATAATATACAGACTGAGCGACTCACCAGGATGAAGTTAGAGCGGGTTTCATTGGCTCCTGTTCCCAGATCCATATACAGTGCGTGGATAACGATGGTATACCTGGGAGGCACATCGATAAAGGTACGACACGCCGGAGAGCCTGACTGTGGCTGTACAGGGTTCTGGATGTCTCCGTGTACACCAAATAGCTGGATATCACAGTCTATGAGACGACACAGAGTGGGGGCAGGTCAGACACACCCCTTATAGTGTCTATATATACTAATCATTTATATGGTGAAGACCAAACTATAATGATCTACAATTCCCTCACACACCTGGACGAAACCCGCACATCCATGGTTGGACTGGCACCCACGACCCCAGCCAGCAGCAATGCTAACCATTGTGCCACCCATTAAACATTATTTACAGACAGGAACTCTCCTGCTGTTCTCCCAGATATCTTCTAATCCTACACATAAATCAATGACCAGTCCAGTTGTAGAAGAGGGAACATCGTTACCTTGGTGCTGGCTCCCTGTGTCTGGTCTGCTGGAGTACTCCAGTGTAATACCGTTACCAGCCTGTACCTGGCGCTGTCTCACAGTCAGGGTGTTGGACCTGGCAGCAATCGTCATGGCAGAAAGTCGGTTGCACCCTTTCCTCCACATACTTCTGCCGTAGAACAGCACCAGCTCTCCTATGGGGGTCAGAGGATTGTTATGGACAGATAAATGTTATTTATACAGAGGTCCATTACTGTTTAGGGCTGAAGATCTTGGCCAAGTAATCAGCAGAATTCTGAGGCTCAATAGAGGCATCAATGTAACCAATCAGCCAAAAAACACTATGGATAAACTCAGCCCCAGGATTGTTGGCGTGTAGATTAGGTTAATCTGGTTTGAAACAATCTAATCACATCCTCAACACTGTGTCCAGCAATAGCCAACATCTAAAACAGAATTCCTGTATTCTCTGATGACACCTACCGGCCGTGCAGTTCAGAGAACTGGACAGAACTTTGACAACGATCACCTCGCCAAGTGGGCGCCCGATCGAGAACATGCAATCCTTTTCATGAAGCCCAGTAGTATTCACAACAGAGGATGAGTTCAAGAACTGATGTCCACAGATATCTGCAGGAGACAGGGACAACAGCAAAGAAAGATGTATCTACAGGGGAGCGAGACAGGGAGGGACAGAGACCGGCAGGGGAGCGAGACGGGGAGGGACAGAGACCGGCAGGAGAGCGAGACGGGGAGGGACAGAGACCGGCAGGGGAGCGAGACGGGGAGGGACAGAGACCAGCAGGGGAGCGAGACGGGGAGGGACAGAGACCGGCAGGGGAGCGAGACGGGGAGGGACAGAGACCGGCAGGGGAGCGAGACGGGGAGGGACAGAGACCGGCAGGGGAGCGAGACGGGGAGGGACAGAGACCGGCAGGGGAGCGAGACGGGGAGGGACAGAGACCGGCAGGGGAGCGAGACGGGGAGGGACGGCGACCCCCAGGGGAGCGAGACGGGGAGGGACGGCGACCCCCAGGGGACAGAGACGGGGAGAGACGGCGACCCCCAGGGGACAGAGACAGGGAGGGACGGCGACCCCCAGGGGACAGAGACAGGGAGGGACGGCGACCCCCAGGGGACAGAGACAGGGAGGGACGGCGACCCCCAGGGGACAGAGACAGGGAGGGACGGCGACCCCCAGGGGACAGAGACAGGGAGGGACGGCGACCCCCAGGGGACAGAGACAGGGAGGGACGGCGACCCCCAGGGGACAGAGACAGGGAGGGACGGCGACCCCCAGGGGACAGAGACAGGGAGGGACGGCGACCCCCAGGGGACAGAGACAGGGAGGGACGGCGACCCCCAGGGGACAGAGACAGGGAGGGACAGCGACCCCCAGGGGACAGAGACGGGGGAGGGACAGCTACCCCTAGGGGACAGAGACAGGGAGGGATGACGACCCTGAGGAAACAGTGTGTACTGCCCAGCCTCATAACTCTCCACATCCATAACACTTCTAATTTCTCCAGCTGTAGTCATCATGGAGCACTGAATTACCAGTTTACATAAGCCGTTATACTTAATACAAAAAGAGACTTGTGAGGCTTCTCTGTCTCTCTTAAGGTGTGTGCCAAATGGATGATGAGAGTTGTGAAGGAGACAGCTGTGGGTGTGTACCAATGTCTGTATTACGTTGGGCACAACAACATACAAAACATAATTACCATTCCCTCCCCCATCCTTATTCTCCTTCGCAGGCTGTCCTGCTCTGTCCAGTGGTGAGACAGAGGGTACGTCCGTGGCTTTATGAGGAGGTCTCAGACTGGGACCACTTAATGTCTGCGGTGTCACCAGTAAGGTGTGCGCCACGTCTGGCAGCGCTGCCTCTGTGTCCTTGTGGCAGGGCTTCTCCGAACAGCCACGCAGGGTGACAGGTTTTGGGGTGTGTCCGCAGAACGTGGGACTAACTTGCTGTTGGGTCTTTATGTTGACACAGAATTGCTCACGACTTTGAATCCCGTTCCCACAGGTGGCCGAGCACTAAATATAAAGACACATCAGTCAGACGGAGATTACCCATCAGCATCCGTCCCTTTATCCCACCATATGATCGGTGGGTTCACCGGAGTGGACCAGAGAATCCTGTCACAAAGCTGCAGTGGGAGGAGCATGATAATAAGTCCCGCCCCCACAGAGCTCTGAAATAGGTTTTAATGTACACAGGTTGGGACCAGCCAATCAAATTACCAAATTAATTTCTGGGGAGCCTCAAACCATATGTAAAACATGGAAAATGTGATAATACAAAATCATTAACCAAACACTTCTATAATGCAGACTGAATATTATGTGTTATATTTAGTCCTTTGCATTTGCATGAATTTGGTGGATGTAACATTAGAGAACTTGTTATTAAGGAGACTGCAACAAATCAATAGTGTAACAATCACATATACACACTTGGATAGTGCCCAATTACAAGTCAC
The DNA here is from genome assembly GCA_036250195.1 of Mixophyes australis. NCBI lineage: Eukaryota > Metazoa > Chordata > Amphibia > Anura > Limnodynastidae > Mixophyes > Mixophyes australis. The sequence goes on from JAVHZZ010000009.1 coordinate 1,980,122, forward strand.
AGTCCCAGATTAAGATTTTTTTCATGGAAATGTCCCAATTTTTAGTAGTAATTAAATGCACAATAACCTTTATATCATTCTGCAACTGAGATGTAATTATTACACCATATGTATAAGCTTTATACAGTAAGTTTATATTTATAGAAGATTAGTATAGGCAAAAAAACTATGTTATAATCACATTGAGTGAACACGATAGGGACTGTAGTACTCTACAAGTAGCGTCTGGAGGGGAACGGGGGGAGCGATGACCTCCGCATTGTTCCTCTTAACATGCCATGTTTCGGTGACATTGATCTTACGCCAAGTGTTAGAAGGAACAGACAGAGGAGGAACCACCAGCGTTGGTCCAGGTGCAGCGGCTATGACCCCCGCTCGTCTCCCGGCCCCTGCTGCAGCGGTACTTACACCTCTGGTAAGTGCTCCTAGGTCCATAGAGACAGCCTTAGGCGCACTAAGATTTGAAGGAGATCGCAGATATTAGTCCTACCTGAGTCCATGCCCCCAGGTCCCACGTGTAGAAGCAGTTGGTGATAAAGCAGGGAATGGCGGACAGGGGTCTCTCATGAGACGGACAAGATGCTACATCCACTTCTGTCTGTGCTCCAGCCACAGTCTGCACACATGAAACCTTCTGCCTGGCTATCCCATAGCCACAAGCTGCGGAGCACAGACTGCTTTCTACAACTCGCCATCTAGTGGTGAATAAGAAGAAGACAGTTTGCAATAAATGTATCAAATAAAAATGCACTAGCTCGTCATATAATAGTCCCCCCAGACGTCAGTAAATTACTGACCGTACTAAATTTCACATAACCTGAATGATGAGTTATAACCCCTCTAATACAAGTCCCTAGATGCTGCTATTTTCACTTTTTGATACATTTTAGAACATGTGAATGAGTTCTCTGTACAGCGCTGCGGAATCAGTGGTGCTATATAAATAGATGGTGATGATGATGATAATGTTAATAAAAATGTTGGTCATCAATACATTTGACTAAAATTATTAGTAAAGAATAATTTCAAGAATTCTTTTCATGGGCTAACATTCACACCACCACGGGTCAGACAACGCAGAGGCCAAACTTCAGTATTATCGGTGAGTAAGGGGAGTACCTGGGGGGACACGGCTGCTCGTTGCAGGGCTCCCGTTCTTCAGGGAGAGGAAGGTGATGACATTCACTATCTGCAACAATTTGCTCCTCTGAGTCACCATGTGCCGGGGCCCTGGCGCAGTACCGGACCCTCTGTAATACGCCCCCTCCGCAGCTTACGCTACAAGACCCTGTCTTATAACGCCACCTGAGAGACAACAGAGTAAATGGTCAGTGCGACAAGAATCCCGTCACTCATGTAGCACAGCCTGGGGTGGATATAGATCATTGCCCCAATCACCCCCCACCTTCTGATGAACTTGCCGTGGTCGCTTTTTACTAGGGGTTGGTTGGCAAATATTAGCCTGGGGGCATGGACTCGGCTCAGAATATTTTAAAGGAAAAAAATAGCAGGCAGCCCAGTGACCCAGCCGACGGTAGCCCAGTATGGGACTGACCGGGGGGCAGGTGCCCCTCATTCCCCCAGCGTCTGATTTTAAGACGCTGGGGGAATGACCCAGATATGTGTGTGGCCAGTTTGGATGAGACCCGGACAGAGAGTGGTCCTCATGGCTGAAGTAGTCTTGGGGGTCCTGGGACTTGTTGGGGGGTCTTCTAACAGTATTTTACATCATGTTCCGCAGTGATCCTTCATCCACACAAAATAACCACAACTATACTCAACAAATGGATATGTTTAAACATTCTCTATCTTTACATTATACACATTACTAAGGACATTGACTAAACCGTCTAATTACAGTGATAGGTGATTTGCATATTGAGATGCAGGATATGTGTAATTATGGTATTGTTATAAATTGAATCATTTCTACAGTAATTTCCCCACAGAAGTCTTTATGGTAATTTGAGGAATGTGTCCATCTGTCATGCGGTAATTACGTGTCGCTCTTGTCACAGCCAATAGGAAGAGTCCTCACACCTCACACATTAACCACACCCCAAATGAACCAAGCTAAGCCCAGAATCTGCCGCGGTCGTACTCTCCATCCAGTGGTCCAGAGGTCTGTGACCGTTAATAAGGTTTATAGCAGGCAGTTAGTGTATTACCGGACCGGACAGGGCTCTGCCGCACACGGTATCATGGAGCTCGGACGAGGGACTTGGCTGCAGTACGAGTGATGTATTGGACGTGAGCTGTTGTTATCGGTCCTCACACAAACCAGGGATAGATGGATTATTCCTCCTCCGCAAGTCACAGGACAGGGCACCAGCTCCTGCACCTCCCAGCTGTGCAGAGAGAAATGACAAGTTACTAAATATACCCCAGGCTGTAAGAATCCCTCTTTTCTGTGTATTTATCCAGCATCCACCCAGCCACGTGCAGTATTTCAGCCCACAGGACTGCTCCCACCAATAGCTCAGTTTGATTAACGTCTTTGGCAAAAAGGTGAAATGTTGCAACTGGTTTTCTCTGAAATGGTTTTAGGTGTGAAAATTGTACATTACGTTTACCTGTATTCAACTTTCCAGTTCTGTCTGATGGGACAACTATAAAACAGGGACTAACAGAATAATACACAGCTACAAACAGGGGAACATGCAATTTAAGTATTGATAGGTGAAGGTTACAATGGATAATAGTAATTATTCTGGGTAAGTGTCTCTAGAGAATAGTTTTATCTTGGATTTGTGTAGCGGTCAGACCAGGGAGCTCTACTCGTGTAATCGTGTATTGTGCAGTTGGCCCATTACATTGGGGGGCAGCTCTTGGGGTTACACGGACTCTGCCGGGTCTGAGGCTTCAGGGTTTGGTTACAACTCTCCTCCAAAGTTTCTTCCTTGGCATAAAAGTCGACGCAGATATAACTAAGCTCCGATGTACCTAAAATACAAGATGGAGATTACCCTGCTAAATTAGACACACACATAATATAAATATATATTATAATATATACACACATTTGAATGTCCATCTCTTCCCTAACGGCGACAGACTCCAGCGACTGCTGTGTCCAGGTTGATTGCTTAGTAATTCTTTGCGGCTTTCAGCCATTTCTATGATAATTCAGGCTCTAGGTGGCGTTCTGTACAGACAGGACAAGTAACACTGCGGCATTCCTCATCTGGTGGAGGCATTATCACAATGTGCGCTGGGAACTACCTCTTTTTCCAGATCTTATATTAATAGCGAGGCCACAGTGTTTAATACACACGTTCAGTTGTGTTTAGTATATTTTTAGAGTGTAACGTGTCCAGTTTGCATGTTACATAGCCAGTCACGGCAGAGAAGCAGCTTTCCATACATTTGTATTATTACTAACCGGTGCCACAAGTGACAGAACAATCCCCCAGGATCGGGCTCCACACGTAAACACCCGTTTTCATCCAGGAGTCCTTGTTTACTGAGGAGATGATTTGCTGTGGGGTCAGAGAACACCCCCAGAATTAGTGATCTTACTGTTCATCTAAGTACAGAGCATTGAAACGAAACCCCCCAGAGCTCACTGGTTTGTAGGAGAAAACAGGAATTATATATCTTTTCTAGGACACAAGATGTCTCTACCCGACTGTGATAAAAATGTTTTATTCCTTTGGCCATAGTGACTTCTCACTGTGCCAGCACCTGCGTGATCCGTCGCACCCGCTATAACCAGTACTCACCCTGTCCCAGCCAACAGGACACACGCTGACCACACACTGGACCAGGGCAGACGGCTTCTCTGCTCCGAAGCACTTGGAGTCATCCACAACGTCCTCCGAGGCAGACCGAGACTGCACGCAGGACACGCTCCGCTCTGCCAGACCTGTTCCGCACACTGCGGAGCAACGACCAGGCTCCGTCACCTCCCACCTACATGATGAAAAGACCTTATAGGTAAGACAACGATGTATTCATGGACAGACACAGTCCTTATAACCAACTACAAGTGATGTCAGTACTAATCATGTGAGCTGCGTGGTGGCACAGTGGTTAGCATGGCTGTCTCAAACCGCAGGCCCTGTCTGTATAATGCATGCATTCTCCCCCCGGAATGTCAGGAGACTTCCGAAGTTTGAGGAGTCCCTAGACTCCGGGAGACTAGGTCACACTCCCGCATTAAGATAATACCCCCCTACTGTGCAAGGAGATTATAAAGCGTTTCGGACATCCATGGACTGTATTTGGGCAGCAGCCGGAACATCGTGGTGAACCCACATTCTCACCGGGATGATATTATCTCACATATTATCTGTGCTTTATAACCAATGACTAATATTTCCTTTTGTAACACAGAAGTAACAGAATATAATTTCCTGAACTCTGTATATTTTTTCCTGTTTGTAGTTATAACCCCCCCATGCCGTGTTACTGTCTGTACTGCAGACATGCCCTCCCGGTACCCGGCTTGGTGATGAGATTTGTAATTACTCCGATCACCTCGCGCTGTTCAGAGAGAATCGCAGAGAGGACGAGCAAACAACCAGTTGTACAATGTGCTGATTACCAACTTTACTCAACTATCTTATTACCTTAGATGTGAAGATCTATAGAGCAAACAGTGTTATACATCATATCTTACTCGTCTCAGATTATTAAAGGTCACAGGAAAATAAAAATGTCACTTGGTGCTCGTTGCCACGGAGCGCTGCTTATGACTAGATAGAGGAACACCCAAACCCTTCCCACAAAAAGCCAAGCGTGTGATAAGGAAAATAAAAAGGTTATTGTCACAAAAAACAATTTAAAGGATAATTACACCCAGAGCTTAAAATTCAATATTGGGCAAGTAAAATCCAGTCCCAAAAAGTCACTAATCTGGGGATCGACATTTAACATATCCGGAGGGTCCTCTGTGTCCTGTGTGCAGCTGTCTCCTGTATTACCAGGCACCATCCGATGCCCATGTGGAACTGACAGAGTCGGACAGAGCGAGCAGAATCCTCCAGAATCGCTGGATGTTGTAGGTCCCGCCACGTAGCCGGCAGTGGTCACTGTAACGGTGCTGATAACACCGACAGTTACTACCACGAACAAAAAATAACGAAACGGACTTGGTCAAATCCTAATAAATGATGACTGACCAATTCGTACCCCACCTGTAGCCGGAGTTCTGGACCCCAGGTAAGTAATCGTTTGGGATCGGGTTTTACTTAACGTAGCTTTCAGATTGGCTGGAATTATCCTTTAACATATGACTTTCCATGTCGGTGAGATACCTGGCCGGGCAGGGATCCAGATTACAGGGCGTAAAGTCTTCGGGTCGAGGTGAGTGGGCGCAGTAGCGATCAGCCAGGTTGGTCTCTAGGCCTTGCTTGGTTTGGATACATTGCACAGTCCTCAGTATGACCCCCCCTCCGCAGGAGACAGAACACGGAGAAGATTCCGTCACGTTCCACCTGCAGACACCGACCAGGAGTATGAGATAAGTGTCAGACGAGAAGCCGACAGCCGGCTCTGGAATAACATCCAGGATCTCCAGACAGCTCATAACAAGACTCAGTGGACATACCTAGGAGGACAGGGATCTTCTCTGCACGGTTCCTGGATGGGACTAGGGAAATCCGTGTCACTACAAAACGTGGACTCGGCCGGCTCCTGGAGGGTATGGTCAAAGCACTCATGGGTCACTGTCCGAAAACCTAAAGATGACATTTCCCCATCAATATTTATTAAATAAATATTGATAAGAGCAGTGAAGAACAAGATCTACAGATATCGGTGGAATCCCAAAAGCACAATTTTCTGTACCTCCACCACAAGTGACCGAACAAAGTCCTGGCATCGGCGCCCACCCGTACGTATGCCCCTTCTTGGGGACATAATAACTGTACGTGATGTCTGGATTTGTGACGTCTCCATATCCTGGTCCATATTTTCTGTAAACCTAAAAGAATAAATAATGAGGGGTAACAATCAATACACAATCCACAAAATACCTAAATGACCATTCAATACCTAGATTTATTTATTTGTGAAGAGAACAGTTTCCATTTCCCATCAGAGAACATCCCGCAGACCCTCACCTGTATCTCCATGTCGGATGTGGTTGGACCATTAATGTTGATTTGTTCCATCTGGGGAAGTTTGTCAGGGGTCAGAGACAATCTATACTCCGTCCGCTGGTCCTCCAGGACCGACGGGTGGGTGACGTTTAGGGAGATACTTCGCTTTCCTGCTACAATGTACTCAGAGTTCTCTACAACAGCTGGACAACAAAATCAGATATAAAGTAGCAGAAACTTCCCCAGGTTCAATGCTCAGATATAGGATACTAAGGACGCATTAAGCAGAATAATGTTTGATGGGGTTGTATCTTCTCATGTACCTACCCATCGACCACTTGTATAACATTGCACCATCCAACCTGGCATTACAAGGTGGTATATCACTGGCATCATAAAAGAGGCGGCTCCGTATAGAGCATTATCTTATTGTGAGTGATGAGAGTCTCAGATGGTATAAGACATGAGGATCTCACCTTCCTTCCACCCATTCTGTGATTTCTCCTTTATCTGTCGGACACAGACCAGACACTCTGCGCTCCTCCTGCCGTTACCCCCTCTCCCGGGGTCAGCGCACAGTGTAGCGGGTATGTAAGGACCCCAGGAGCGGGTTCTGGTAAGGTGGCAGAGCAGGCGGTCATGGGACCAGATCACCCATCATTTCATACAGTCACAGGGAGATTTAAACCTGTTTATGGATTACTAATAAAACTTACTTAGTGACCTTACTGACAGCTGGCGGAGAGGAAGTGGTGCTGTAAGGCATTATGACCAGACCATTGCTGTCACTGTCTATACACTACTAAAGAAGTATCAATTACAGTCCGATTCTGGGATGGATTACTCAGCTTACCCAAATGTGTAAAGAGAGGCTTCCTATTGGTCACTTTTATCGCCATGGAGCCCACAGGGACTGTCAGAAAGGTAAAATATTCTGCAACATAACAAAAAGACAAACCATTTATTAACAAGACCTTCGATGTATCATTGTATAATTAACTTTCTTTTCTGTTTAATTCCCCTTGAGTTATAGGGTTCGTCCAGGGCTGTCCTCGCACTGAGCTGGGATGAATCAGGAACTGAACATGATCAAACTCGCTGCAACATTGAATCCAGGAGCCGAGGTGACTTCTGTAGCCTGTGAGATCCACAGTGTGTCAGGGAGGTGAGAGCAGACGTCTGTGTGTCGTTGTGTACATTGTATCACACAGTGTGTCAGGGAGGTGAGAGCGGACGTCTGTGTGTCGTTGTGTACATTGTATCACACAGTGTGACAGGGAGGTGAGAGCGGACGTCTGTGTGTCGTTGTGTACATTGTATCACACAGTGTGTCAGGGAGGTGAGAGCAGACGTCTGTGTGTCGTTGTGTACATTGTATCACACAGTGTGACAGAGAGGTGAGAGCAGACGTCTGTGTGTCGTTGTGTACATTGTATCACACAGTGTGTCAGGGAGGTGAGAGCAGACGTCTGTGTGTCGTTGTGTACATTGTATCACACAGTGTGACAGAGAGGTGAGAGCAGACGTCTGTGTGTCGTTGTGTACATTGTATCACACAGTGTGACAGGGAGGTGAGAGCGAACGTCTGTGTGTCGTTGTGTACATTGTATCACACAGTGTGACAGGGAGGTGAGAGCAGACGTCTGTGTGTCGTTGTGTACATTGTATCACACAGTGTGACAGGGAGGTGAGAGCAGACATCTGTGTGTGTCGTTGTGTACATTGTATCACACAATGTGTCAGGGAGGTGAGAACGGACGTCTGTGTGTCGTTGTGTACATTGTATCACACAGTGTGACAGGGAGGTGAGAGCAGACGTCTGTGTGTCGTTGTGTACATTGTATCACACAGTGTGACAGGGAGGTGAGAGCAGACATCTGTGTGTGTCGTTGTGTACATTGTATCACACAGTGTGACAGGGAGGTGAGAGCAGACGTCTGTGTGTGTCGTTGTGTACATTGTATCACACAGTGTGACAGGGAGGTGAGAGCAGACATCTGTGTGTGTCGTTGTGTACATTGTATCACACAGTGTGACAGGGAGGTGAGAGCAGACGTCTGTGTGTGTCGTTGTGTACATTGTATCACACAGTGTGACAGGGAGGTGAGAGCAGACGTCTGTGTGTGTCGTTGTGTACATTGTATCACACAGTGTGTCAGGGAGGTGAGAGCAGACGTCTGTGTGTCGTTGTGTACATTGTATCACACAGTGTGTCAGGGAGGTGAGAGCGGATGTCTGTGTGTGTCGTTGTGTACATTGTATCACACAGTGTGTCAGGGAGGTGAGAGCAGACGTCTGTGTGTCGTTGTGTACATTGTATCACACAGTGTGTCAGGGAGATGAGAGCAGACATCTGTGTGTGTCGTTGTGTACATTGTATCACACAGTGTGTCAGGGAGGTGAGAGCAGACGTCTGTGTGTGTCGTTATGTACATTGTATCACACAGTGTGTCAGGGAGGTGAGAGCAGACGTCTGTGTGTGTCGTTGTGTACATTGTATCACACAGTGTGACAGGGAGGTGAGAGCAGACGTCTGTGTGTCGTTGTGTACATTGTATCACACAGTGTGACAGGGAGGTGAAAGCGGACGTCTGTGTGTGTCGTTGTGTACATTGTATCACACAGTGTGACAGAGAGGCGAGAGCAGACGTCTGTGTGTCGTTGTGTACATTGTATCACACAGTGTGACAGAGAGGTGAGAGCAGACGTCTGTGTGTCGTTGTGTACATTGTATCACACAGTATGACAGAGAGGTGAGAGCAGACGTCTGTGTGTCGTTGTGTACATTGTATCACACAGTGTGACAGAGAGGTGAGAGCAGACGTCTGTGTGTCGTTGTGTACATTGTATCACACAGTATGACAGAGAGGTGAGAGCAGACGTCTGTGTGTGTCGTTGTGTACATTGTATCACACAGTGTGAGATATTAATGCTGATATCTGGACATACACCCTGCTCCTGCGATCACATGAGGTAGATGGAGTGTAACTTACCCCCTGCCCGTCCTTCAGTGAAAGCACCACTGATTCTGGTGCACGTGCTGTTGTTTCCACCACACACCCGGCACTGATCTACCGCTATCCCAGAATCCATCACTCCATCACAGCCAAAGACCTGAGTGAGACACCTGCTGCATTATATATAGGCAGTTTCATAAGGATCATTCTCCAGCTGTCCCCCATGATCCGTGGCTTACTATGCTGTTACCATAGACAGTGACACCATTGTTTATTGTTTGTAAATATAATGCGTCAAGAAAACTGCTGTTTGTTAGTAAATATCAATAACAGAATTACAAGTGTTGGCTACACTGAGAGATACATATAACACTGGTATTATCATTGTATCACATTCATCAGTCGCCGTCTCACCTTACACCTCCCAGCTACACACAGATTGAACGTCGCGTCTGCATCCGCGCTCTGCCCACACCGGGTGCCGTCTATAAAGCTGTCCCCGCGTTTCACCATGAAATTCATCCCTTGAGCACGACACATATACTGGCAGAGCGTGTCTCCTAATTATCAAACGCATAATCTGTATTATGTTTATGTTTCCCATTCAAGAGCAGTTGGAATAGTTTATTGTATATTTATATTGTGTCTTCGTTGCATGATTATAACCAGCAGCACATCAATAGACACCAACACCGACAGTGCCACCAGACACTGACTATTATACTAGAGATAGAGCAGGTGAGACAGAAAATCAAAACACGCTGATCTCTAATAAATATTATGCGTCTCTTTGGCCATTTCCAATGATGGGAAGTTTGGTTAGGACAAGTCCAGCATCACCTGACATAATCATGACCCCGACATTAAACCAACACTGGTTATGATGTATCAAAGAGGCTTCATCTAGTTTCTGAAATACTAATATTACAGCACGATTTCAACATAAACTGATGACTGAGCCTTTAAATAGTTTTATGGACAATTTCCTGGACCCAGTTTGCCGTTCTCTGTATGATTATAAGACGTAGATAACATCTCACTTACCGTGAGCGAACCCAGCAGCCGCCGTCCAGCGGTAGAACGAGCTCTCGCCCTGGGAGATGAAGAGTGGTTTGTCATCCGTAGCGGAACATTGATGCGACATAAAGTCCAGCTGCGTCGTCTCACAGGCCTGAAAACAACACAACATCATCTGAGTCTATGCAGGTAATATATAGTGATAAAGCTGCAATCAGACGCCGGGACTTACCTGCATATTACACATCTCCGCCTGGAGATCGGCTCCCGCACAGCTGCGACCACCAAACGCGGGTCTATGGGGAGAGCGGAACAGCTGTTACTCTGTGTCTTACCTAACAACCAGCAGATGAGGACATCCGGACATCGGGGAACAGAGGCCGACGGCTGGACGTTCAGACAGTCACAGTATGATAGGGAATAGGCAGATTATTGTCACACTATAAATGTTATTATCCACTTTACAACTGTGTCTATATTATGGTCGCCCAGGAAAAGGTGCTGCCTCCGGGATCGGGTCAGTGGCCCAATGTGATACGTTGGTCGCTATGGAAGTGTCATTATAAGTAAAATGATAAATAACAGCCCTGAAGCCGACAGCATGGTCCTTACCTGGGGTTGTTGCACTGACGCGTCCGGACCAAGACCCCCCCTCCGCAACTGCGGGAACACGCTGAGAAACTGCTCCATCTGGACCAGACCCCATGTACCACCGACACCGGACTCAGTTCTTCTAGAGAGGAGCAGCGGCCTTTGTGGCACCACTGAGGGAAGGGACGTATTCACTGTGTGACGGCGACCACAAGTCACTCAGTCCTATATACATACACTTATATGTACCCCTATACACCTACCCCCTATACAGTGCTAGATAGATATATATATATATATATATATATATCTATATCTCCACACTTATATGTACCTATATACACCTACCCCAATACAGTCCTATATAT